>JAQFYC010001193.1:0-38253 GCA_034694165.1 Tomocerus mixtus | reverse complement strand
ATTTTGAGAAAAGAACATGAAATAATAATAATGTGTAATGTGAGTGTGTACTGCACTCCAGCTCAAGCGTAACTGTCTTCTCCAGCAATTTCTTCTCTTTTCTTCATGTAAAAGAAGGAAATGCATGGTAAAGATTGATAGGGAAATGGGAATGGGCAATGCATTTTTGCCTCGAGACATATGTAGATGTTTGTACTCCATATTCTGCGGAGTACAAACATATGGAAATAGGTAAGAAGGTAGGACGACTAAAATCGTCCTGTCACTACAGTATTGACTATTCTTATTGGCAAACTCGGTTTTCCACTCTCTTTTACCATTTTTAATTACAATTTCACAATCCCCGATCATTACTGCGATAAATTTTGTATTTATTTATGTGGAGAACCTTGACCATACAGCTACCGCACTCCTTCTTATGCCTCCATACGTAATTCCGACCTAGTTAATGTATAATATATAAGTAAGAAGTATAGTTCCTTAATTGTATTGTATATGTATTATACCATCTGTAGTTAGTACATGAAAGACCTGGGATTCTCTAAATGAGCAGTCAGCAGTAGACTAATGTGTGGCCGACGGTTAGATCTGATCCGTAGTAGCAGCAAGAATAGCAAAAATAATAGAGAAACACAATAAGTATGATTGATATGAAAAGTATTCCTAGGAAAGTCAATGAGCTTGTTAGCTAGACTGGATGAATGGACTTGACTTCAAACTTCAAAATCTCAAAACTCGCTGTCCCAAATCATATTTCAACTAATTACATCCGTGAATAGAATGAAAAACAAAAGGACTGTTGGTAACAACATAATATTTGTATGTAATATTTGTATATGCCTGCACTTTGGTATTTATTTTGCACATTGCATGCTGTTAACCATCCCAACTGGCTAGGGTGGTGTATGTTAGTTAAACTGACGATGACGTCCCTACTTAAATAGCTGCATTATCACTTCTATAGTATGATTAGTGTACTGAGACACTTAAACTTCCTATTCGTGCACACTTCCTTAAAAGACACGGTCTGCCCCTGCCTTGTCAAATTTTCTCCCAAAATGAAACTAACCGATGACAAAACCTTGTTGATAACTACTAACGAGTAACATTGTACAGTTTATGGCATCCTTACTGTATTTATGTGCTATGTGAAGGTATAATAGCACACTATAAAGTTCGGTCATTCCATTTCAGATGCATACGCATTTATGATATGCATTTTTACGTTTTCAGAGTTAAATACTTAATATATCTCTTAATTACATGATATTGTATTTATTGGCTGAACTAGTCACAATTTTTGAATGGTTGTCCTTGTATTGCGAAAATGTGACTATGACCTTTGACCCCTTTCGATTAATGGTAAATATTAGGACAGTTTATATTGAGAATTTAATCTTATTTATATTATTATAAGCAGGTCCAACAAAGTAGGTTCAAGTGGAAAATCTTACAGAATGGGGCAAATGCCATTTCACTTTCACCACATTTACCAACAGTCGATTTGACCTTCTATTATTTAATAGAAAAAGCTGATTTGGTCTTTTTTAATACATAGAAGACGATATTTCCTTTAAGCTGTCTTCCTAAACAACATAATATAGTAACACATTCCATCCATAGTGTTGCATAGTTATGTGTCTATGTAAATTTACTTTAAAGACTCTCGGTGGAGGTATTTAGCTAGCATGACAAAGCGCATTATTACCATAGCTGGCTTATTTCGCTTACCTAGTACATATTTTATGTACCTAATACTGGGGCCGGTGCATTGAAGTTTGAGTAAATTTCCAACATAACTAACTAAGCTGTGGTATTATGCCGACTGGTTTGTGAACAGGCATTAGGTTAGGCAAACTAGCATTTGTAAGCACCTTAGGGATTTTATCAGCGAAACTGGAAACTCGATGAGCAGAGGATTGTGCTGCGGCTTTAAATAAGTTATTCTGCCTTCCACACTTCAAATATACATTATATATATATAACATGTAGTAAATGCATAATATATAATATACACATACGGTTTATTTGGACGTAGTAGCACATCCAGCAGTGATTGCATATTTATAGTCACATGGGAAACTTAATCCTAACAAGACTAATCATAAGAGATGCATGATTATGGATTACTATATGTGAGTGTGGCTACAGAATTTTTATCATATTCAAATATGAAGCAAAAGCAACCCAATTTCTCTGTGCAGCAAGTCTTATATGGATTAGCGGGACCTATGGTACAAACTTTACAAAACTTTCTGCTATTTTGCAACCTATGGAAGTTCCTAAATAGTCATCCCGCTCGAAGTTATTGTAAGCAACCTTGTTAGCTTTAAAAATTGACTTTCGTTAGGCTTTCACTGAATTATACTCGTCCTGTATTTAACATAACACTACACATACATCCTTTTATTTAACACAATTAATTACAGGGTCATCCCGACCTGTGTGCAAAATTGGCATTTATTAAGAGAAATGTCATTTAACTCCTAAAGTGTAGAAATAGGTCAGATGCTAAAGTTTCAGTCCAAGTCAGAGAGCCTATTTACCAAGTAATAATTCCACTAACTATAGTCACCGTTAGTCGAATTTTCATAGTTGACTACATTAAATGATGTCATAAAAGGAAGTACACATTTAAGTAGTTACAGTACGTGCTTATTATATTATTTGTGCTACGATAAATTGCTGTAATCGTTACATACAGGTAAAGGTGCACGTTTAACTCCAATTCTTTGTACATTTTTAGATGCAAACTTTTTTGCCGAATAAGAAACTAATTGTCTCACGGACTATCTTAACACTTTAATGCAATGCACACACGCCTTTAATGTATTTTTACATTACTAATTATGACAGTAAGTTAATATAAAGTATGTACTACTATGTACATGTTAATAGTATAAACACAGGAAACCTATAGCATGTCGACCTATTCAATTCAAGTTGCACGGATGCTGAGTTGTCATAATTGTAAATACTGCTGCGTACGTAGCAGATACCATCGTAAAAGTTTGACTGCATATGGTGAGAGTGTACTATATTTATGATACAAAACATATTTATAACTGTCTATCTATTTCTACTGATTTCTCTGTAACGTGGAAGAAGCAAAATCTTACTTTCATTCAATGGGAAACTTGCTTTTATATAACTCAGGTCGATACATATTTTACATTAAAAAACTCCACATCGCACGATAATATGCTAAACTTGCAATTAAGGAATGTTCAATGTTACCTTTCCTTTAAGCCATTGGGCATTAAACAAGATTGTAAAAGTTTGTATCTTTTATCACAATGCATAGTTTACATTGTACTTAATTGAGGTAGAATAGTTGATTCCTTTATTTTTAATAACCTTCAGTGTATGAATGCCATTTTTTTACTTTTAAAAGCAACAAACAAGATAATTGTTTAGCTGGAATCTGTGTATCTATTTACTATCTTTGATATTTAATGGACGTATCAAAATACCCTTCCCATCTTTTTTCCCTTTTTTGCTTCCTTAAAAATGACCCCCACTTCCTAATAAGTTACTACATATAAGCATAGTAAATACTTAGCTAAGTAAAGCTATTATTTTTGGTACATTTGGTCTGCACTCTCACTGCTGTAATATGAAGAAAGTGTAGTAGTATATTGCTCCAGCACGACGAAAAATAGCGACTGAACCAGGGGGTTTAAAGATATTTGATCGCTTTAGTTAGATACATTTTTTAAATTATATTCTTATACTATTCAGCAAGACAGCTTTCAGTGCTTTCCATATACTATGTACTATCTTGCAATAACTTACACTCTAGTACCCTTATTTACTTAGTGCGTTATTCTTGTACCAGTTCCTGGCTGGTGAATAAGTATACGTAGCGAGCAACCAAGCGATCAGACACCAGGCAACTAGCTGAAGCAAGCTTAATAGAATTGGTTTCCGTATTCCACCTTTTTCCCTCCCTACCAATTTCCGTACTCTGTCTATCACTTTCTCGACTCACGTGCTTTTCGTATGCTCCATAATCGCTAGCCTCGCCTATACGAGACTCATTTGTCATAATTTAATGGTTGAACAATTTCATATATTATCTTTGTTCTACTTACTATATTTTGCAATGGTTGGCCAGTATGAGAATGTTAGAATGCTCAACGAATCTATATCTGGTGTTTAAAAATCGAAATCTATTTTAGACAGCCCAATAACACTAGGCTTACTTATGGCAATTAAAATTGGAGTTATATTCGATTTATATACTTTTTTAAGTAGGATTATTCCTTACTACTATGTAACTTTAACCTAATTCATAAAAAATATGCGTTTATACAACAGAAAACCCTACAATTTATTAGAATCTTCGTAATATATACTTCTTGGATCATCTGTAATGTGGTGGATAAACATATGGGAACATGAATCACTAAAGAACGAGTTTGAAAATCCAAAAATAATTCGATGTAAGGAGTAATCAAAGGATTATCATTTTGCACTACTTCTTTTCGTTTGCGCACAGTTTTACTATTTGATATATAAATATTATAGTGCTGGGGTACTTATTCTCCAATAAAGCCACCAGACATACCAGATGGTGTGCATTTTTAAATAAAAAGTAGCACAAGTGTTCCTAATGCGTTCTTTCTTACCTTGAAAGCCTTGAATTAAAGAAAACTAGTGGTACGCGCAGATCTGTACGTTACCCAGTCTTTTGGGATCATAAAAAATATGACATTAATCGCAGACACTAGTAATAAAATAATATTAACATTATGTGTAATGTGTATTCTGTCATTCACCATAATTAAATGATTTCTACCAATTATGAAATAAGTTGCTTTCCTTTTTCGTATTGAAACAGCATTTAAAACTTTCACAATACTATAATTTTGAAACCAAAAACACTCTGTGTTCCGTATGTCAATTCCATTTCCGATAAAAACGAAAGAAGGCAACTCTTCATCAAAAATTACCATAAGCATTGTATTACTTCACAGATGTAAAATTGAAGACTTTCATCATACTGTCTCTGACTTTCTCCATGTTATAATTATCGCTTTCCACTTATCACTACACACACCTGAGTAGGAAATCATTCAGTCATCCCTCAAAGAGAAATATAATATGAAAATAGTGAAAATGTAGAAGCAAGTAGATATGTTGTTATCAGTGTTCGTAGATTATTGTGAAAATTTAGTTTTTAGTATTAGTTAAAAAGTCGAGAATTTATACAATTTTCCAGTATATCCCTTCCATCTCATGCAATGGATTTTTTTACTGGTTGCTGCTCACAGACATTCTTGGGATTTTATCTCATTGCCTTATCATTCCAGAACACAGATTATACTATTAAACTTGGTGGTTTCTCTCGCTATGCCACCAACTGTACTGACTGACGTTGCTCAGGAATTTATAGTCGCAGATGCAACTGTAATATTGTCATGTAAAGAAAGACTCCATGTGGGCTCATCCGACAGATTATTAGTTTAGGCAAGAAGATATAAACAGGACAGATATTATTATCCCTTTACTGTTATACTTCTATCCTTACTCCAGATAAATTCCAACAGGATATATAGCAAACCAAATGGCTTTACTTATTCTAACAATTTGTACGAGCCTACGAATATAATTGCCACATATCTCACGAAAATCTGTATATTACTAATAGTATGTAGCATTAATGTAGGTAAATGTGTCATTATACTTTGATTTCGCTTACGAAATTATTTTCATATATGTATAGGTAGTACCTTATACAAAACTGAATACAGAAGACATTTTACTGGTGTAGGTATGATGCTAATTTACACATAAATTGGACTTTTAGTAGAGTTTATAATACATATAGAAGGACAAAAAGAAAGTTTAAAACAAATGTTCATAATATACAAAATGTATTACAAGCCATCAGGCTCAACTTCCTAACTTCGAATACCTAATATAGGTTAGTACCTCAAAAGCAATGTAAACCCTAAATGGGGACTCATAGGTAGCATGGATAGGAGAACGAGTCACCAGTGCAAGTTAGACAAAAATTGGTCACATATTCTGAAATATAAACTTTTGGCTAGTGTTCTTGTCTGCGATTTTTTTAATTTTGTTAATTTATTTTGGCCAAAAATAATTTTTGTAATAAAAAGGTTTTAGTAAGTAGGGATTTAAAGGGGAATAGGTATAAAACGCTATTTAAACGTCACTTATAACTAATAAAGTGCTGATATCGCGGACACGAGCCCTTCAAAATTTTGTGCTCTTTCGAATGAGCTCTTTTACAACACTCTAAGATGAGCCAAAATTGCGATCTCCTATCCACAAGAAAATATTTTTTTCTCAATAAGAATAACACGGAGAGAGAAACACGGAGAACGTAAAATCTGTTCCTCCACCAATGAACGGATGCGTATCACGTTATCATGCTCCAACTCAAATTCTGGTTACCAACCAGCCCTTAAGTAAATAATCGCTTAAAACACTTATAGCAACTAGCCACTTATAAAGACGGATTAATAATTCTGCAAGTATCATCCACCCTTACTGAAGATCGTAAAATCAAAGCGTTGAGGGTTGTATGCAAAGTGATTCTAGTGAGAATTGTACGTTGGGAATTAACACGTACAATAAACATACTTTCTCGTAACAAAATTAAACGCCTTATCAGACTTTCTAATTAGTTTGGCGCTAATGGAGTCCCTCCAACCAATGTGATTTTGTCTGCATCAAGTAGCGACAATTTTAATGACCCACATTACCGCGGACAAAAATTCTGACTTTTGTCGTCATACAGTTTTTACTGCTTCAAAGGGGAAAATCTTATTATTGCGTAAAGGGATCGAGGCATGCAAGTTTACACGTTTAATCCCGACAAACAAGTCTTTCCTAAATACCTAGATGAATCCCTCTGTAGTTCTGTATATAAATAGATGAATTATATACGATTATAATGGAAACATTACGAAAGTGTCTGATGTATATCTGATGTACATACTTTCTCCACTCGGAACAACAGCAGACACCAATTTGTCTTTGAAAGCTTCATTAAACCCATGAACACTAAAGAGGAACGAAAGTGCTTCTTTTAATATGATGCAACAACAAACATGTTCCTCGGTTTTCCTATCTTACTTCCTTCCAGGAAACCACTACTATATTATGTACGTAGTCCATAGTTCTCATAAGATCAAATTAACTATCCGTTGTCTGTGGAAGTATAAATAGGTACACCACACTTCATTGTTGCCTATGTACAGATAGCACCATCACAATCTTTGTGTCTAAGTATAAATTCGGATGTTCGCAAGATGTAAGCCAACTATAAATGACTGGACTGATGATGATTCTCAACTCCATCCGCAAAAGGCAGCAACCACAATGTCAGCTATGGCATCCAAACATCGCTTCATAAATCTTCCATCGCAATATGTTCTGGCAACCTTCACTTCTTCATAATACAACGTAATTCTATCTGCCGAGAATGTAACCTCTCGGAAAGGCGAATGACAGCAGACTCCCGTTTTTCAGGTTAAACCTTCCTTTTCATTGGTAAGGTTGTGCATTTTTTATAATCCCTGGATGAAACATTATTACTACATGATCCTATACTTATAAAATATTGGGTTCCATTATTTGGCGTATTTATTATGTATCGCCATTGCGATATATTATCTAAAGACCAATGCTGGATGTCCGTGTGTCTGTCTGTAATCGCTCTAACTTTTGAACGCGTCAACATTTAACTTTTAACGATAGAGACCGTTAAAAGACACCTTGTAATTTCGTTGGGGCCAAATCGGTCCACGAGTCAACGAACTTCCCTATTCGGCACTTATATATTTCATAAATATAAACATATGGCAAGTGAGGTATCGTTGGAAAGCTGTTGACATACGGAATCCAAATATGAATCGCAATTTACCACATGCAGGGGGCACTGTGATATTTTGTGGGAATTTAACCATAAATGTCACTAGTATGCTATTTAAACATTTTCATCAACAAAGCCGGTAGTTTCGTGAGAAACATTTAAAAAAAAATGTTTACGGCGATGCATAGAGACATTCGTTTGATCGGTTTATAAAGATAACAATATAAATCTAGGTATGTACTTTATCAAGGTGTATACCAAAATTGAACATAGCATAGCCGTGTCAATATAAGAGGGCATTACAATATTTAGTTGCAATATATTATACGAGTATGTATCTCAAATTGTATGTATAGTAGCTATAAATAAACTTTGGAATTCAGAATTGTAAATATATGAAGCACATTATTTCCAAACGAGCATTACGTAGCACTTATTACTTACACACCATTACAGTAGGTCTAAGGCATATATGACAATGTTAGAGCGCACAACCATATATCTAGACATAGTATTAGTACGTGTAGAAAATCTCATTTCTTTCAAGATTGAGCAGAGAGTTGTAGGACAAGATGTTTCGAAAAAAACAATACGTATCCTTGAGTTAGTGGAATGAAATCATCTTATTTCGTATGCTCTAAATAAGTGAATAGTGTGTACTATTTACTATATCGGTAGTAACGAGATTTGTCTAGGGGAAATACAGAAAGTAGTGCACACACTACACTACAATATTGCCATTCCATTAAACCAACATAAATATATCACAATTTTTGTGTCGCTAGAGTGCAATTACAGCGAATGCGACCATAGTCATGAAAATCGATATATGTTCTGATGCCTGACATATTGTCTGCAGTCCGTAGTGAGAGCTGTGTATGGATAGTATCGCAAACCGGTGTTACTTTCCACTCCTGCAAATAGAACCACACGACCTGACCGTAGACACGTCAGCACACAAGCAAGCAAAGTTAATGATAAACTATTTCTCAGTCTTAATTATTTATCCCGTATGTATACGCTGCGATTTCGAACGAATGCTACAAGGATGTATAGTAACATAGGAATATGCCTATGCAGAAACCGTGCCGTCCCAACTTTGTCGAAATGGCAATTATATGATACAATTACATAAAAAAGTTTGCCTTGTGGATTAAAAAATGGGTTCTGTCTGTCATGCCATTTCGGCTGGTGGCATGCAACTATAATGTGTGTAGTATGTGTAGCAAAAATAATTAATTTTCAATATAACATTGTCAAGAGGTCAGGGCTGGCAGTATCTGGCCAGAGTCACGTCACATATGAGAATTGTTTGTATACAGTTTTGGAGTAACAATAATAGAGTGTAACGCGTCAATGTATTGTATTACTAAAAATGTGTCATTAGAAAGCAGGAATTGTCAAGCACTCTAATTTAACTTTTGTCCAATTTTTTAGCCCTTGAATCCTTCCTTGTAGATAGTTACTGTATGTGGCGATCTCTGTGTAATGTGATGTGCCGAGGTATAAAAGAAACTATTTAGTTAAACTCCTACAACAATTTCTATACTGCAATGCGTCTGTCAAATAAGTTTATCCATGAAAGATAGAATAAACTCTCTGTGGAAAGGGAAATCAAGCAACTCAGCTCACAGCTTTCTCTAATGTTTGTCCTACTATTTTCCTCTCGCATCCAAAAACACGCAAATGGAGAAAGGATAAGAATGGTTTGGGATATATCTAACTTCCAGAAGCATTACTAGACGATTCTGTGTATAGAAAAGAATGATATTGTACCTATTACTACATATTAGTTACGTTACGATGCAATATATACGAATCGAACAAAGAAAGTTCTATTGTGATTGTGATTGCCAATGTCAGTTCGAACGAATTTATATGACTTGAATTGACTGATGCTAAATCCTACGCTTAGTTCACCTTGTATGTTAGTTCACTCGTGTAGACTCACAAACACGACAGGAACATCCAGCAGTCCAGTCTATCAATTTGTGGCCCGGCCAACACAGCATCCAGTCCTGCATGTTACAGATAGTCAAGTCAGTCGAGTAGAGTCGCCAAAAAAAACGGTAAGTGGATGTGGGTACGTGAATAACTCCGTGAATGGAATTCCCGACAATCTGACTGCCTCTCTCTTTCTCTCCCTTGTCTAGCTCAACGGTTGTCTTGTCTCCTAATAGAGGAAGAGGAGGAGTACTTTGTATCCTATGCTCATAGTCTATAATGTTTAGCAGAGCGAAAGATTCTTTCGCCAAGTCATGCACGGAAAACCGACGGACCCAATATAAATACAGAGGTAAAAGGAAGCAACTCACATCTCTCAAGATAAGTGTCTCTCAATTCTACTATCGTTTTTCTTGCTTTAGCTCATGAGAATGGACGTTCAGGTTGAATTGGAAGTTGGATCAATAGATCAGTCACAAAAGAACACTACTCTCTAGAATGAACCAAAAAATTCATCAAACTCGGAGCTACACTACTCCTTTCATGCAGTGGCTATTGTGTTGAGCTAATGTAAAACACTTGGTCCTGTCAAATATCTAACACCGTAGCGCACTGGTCTGGCCCAGGATGAATTGGCTTGCCCGTGAGCATGAAAATCTTTCTTTATTATCGTCACAGGACAGTTAGTTTTTATTCTGCTTCCTTCCTTCACCACACAATGATAGCTTTGGACACTATTATACGTAAAAGACCAGGCGCGAACAGAAAAGGACAGTTTTCTATAGATGGAACTTGAAATAGAATATAAGAAAGGCTAAATAAAACGTTACGAACGGGATAGAGTCAAGTGCTTTGGAAGCAGCAGGTGTTTAATATTTGCCAACCTTTGTTAGTAGGAGTCACGAAATGTATTAGTTGCCATTTTCCAGTTCAGTCAATTCGGGTCCCCTCACTACGGTAAAACCGTTCCATCATAAATATCTAGTGTGCACGATGAATGTTTTATTGCTCAGATGGTCTTTTCACCACAACAGAAGAAATATGGCAGAGAAAGATTTACGTAGTTTAAAAGTGACCTTTAAACTTTCACCTTTCTCTTCCACAAAAGGTTTATCCTCCTGTAAATCTAGACAATTCATTACGATATAAACACTAGTATAGTAAGATTGCTAAATCCGTTTACACATAACATTTTGTTGAGATTCAATAAATAATTAATTGGAAGCTATGAAACATATCCTTATGTTGCCAAAACTTTAAGTGTTTTAGTAGCAGCCCTGGATGAGCAATCAACCAACAACATGACGAACGCAGACATTACTACTAAAAGTTTTATTAAATGCCATTATTGGTTACTTTCTCTCCTGCATACACCATTTCCATAACTTGTCGAATGGCTTATTGCAAGATTATGTGTGCAATAGAGGTACGTATATGTTTGTTCTCAACATTTAACTATGCCTAGTGTATAAACATAAATTCAACTCAATATTGCAACTTGGAACACAACTTGGCATTTACCTTGGCCGATCAAGATATAGTCCGCTGAAAATAGAAATGCCGTAAGGATGGATATACATATATTTATTCTACTTACTTGGACCATTCCGTATAATTACTATACTATCTTGTTGTCAATCGTGAGAGTGAAATTTTGTCTTAATACATACCTGCACTTTATAATACGTACATAGGTAGCTGTAAGAGTTCTGTAATAAATATATGCTCCATTTTTACAGTGTACTACCTACCTACTACCTATGTTGGTGCATTATAAAATACTTGGAATTGATTTGCTCCGGCTAAGTACACTTTAGGATACTAAAAAGTAAACAGTAATAGCTGCTAAACTTGAACTATCTTCAATTATTCTTGTATTCATCTGAAGTAAATGTAAAGGATTCATAAATATTTGCTGTTTTAAGGTACATGCTTATACACCGTCTGTGATACACTCAAATACTATGGAAAAAAGAGAGCTTTGTCTTTGGTGCAGCCACCATGGAATATTCTATATATGCTTCGGCAGCATAAACATAAAGTAAACTAACTAAACAAACTTTTATAAAGTTTAGTTGGAAGTGCTGTTGAAAACATTGAATACTCACGTGAAAGGCCACTTAAGTCTATCCCATTTGAATTTATCCCAGGGCCAGAGTACTATAGGTACAGATTGGCAAGGGTTGCAGCAGTAGGCTGATATTGTTATGTATTTAGTATAATATGCTAAGTAAAAAACATATTACATAATACATACTACACACTGCATACCAGTCACTATAGTTGCTTAGTCAATGAAATTATCTATATAAAATATCGTCCCCCTTAATATATATCGTCACACAATAACTCATGGAGTGCCTGCTGAAGTGGGAGATAATTAATTACAAAAATAATTCTGGTTTGGTTTTTGTGGGGTCCTTACAAAAGTCCTTTTTCCAAAACTTACAATTTTTTATATATGCCACCATTTATGATATGCATTATTCCATTTCCGAAAGATGCGAGATGTATAGAGTAAATTGTCCTATCTCGTAATATTTCTTTAATATTTACAGTAGCAGAGAAAGAATTTTTTTAATAAATATGCAATACAAACCAGTGTTAAAGGACAAATTATATAGTAATAATTTCTCATGTACTAACAAGTACATCAATCCAATATTATACGTATAAGCTACTATGTTTGATGCAGTTTCACTCTTGTATAGTACTTTAAATGCGTATGCCTGACGGGCTAGAATATGCAGAACAGACAACCTACGCTGCTGTTCCATAGAATATTTTCTCCTGAAAAATCAGAAGCGAATCAAGTACAGAAGTCAGGCCATGAAATCTCGAGGGCTTTGTTGTTACGTGTGTACAAGCTAGTCAAGAATTGGCTTAGGAGAAGCAAAGAAAGCTTAAGATCAGATCGATAAAACTTAGTGTCCATACAAAGGAGGAGAAAGAAAAAAACGATTTTAACAGTCTTCCATTGTGGTTGGGATCCATATTTTTCTTTTGTGTGTACGAGTAAGTTTGAAAGTCTCATGCAGGCTATAGTATGTGTAGTGCTGTTGACTGTTGTACTGACTATTTACATGTACTCATCATAAAAATACATATGTATATGCATATGTCGTAGGCAATACAATAAGAATGATCAGTTCGTAAGGTGGATCCTGCAATGTATTTTATACATCAGAGACCTTAAAATTAAGCCTGAATACCTGCAATTTAAGTAAATTAAGTAGAAGTCTATTAATTAGCGAAGTAATATGTTTATTTGGTAAAATATGCATATTTGACGCTACTGTTAATGTATTTGTCTTTCAAGATAGCTTTATATAACTTTTTGCAACGGCTATGACCATACTAAATTACTTTATGAATAATAATCATCCAAAAATTCGACCATTTAAGAGTACAAGACACTTTTCAGTAAGAGATACATCTTAATGCCTACGACAGATCTAATTGTAAGTATTTTTCTCAATTGGATAGTTCTTACACTTACTATATACCTATACAATACATGTATGTTTTAGCGTCTCTAATATACGATAGTAAAACTCTAATGTTGCCTATGCCCCTTCTTACATAGTTGTTCAATAGACTGCAATCCGTGGGAGATTATTCTGATATCTACTGCTACATCTTTAGCAGAGGAAAAAATTGACAATATGAAGAATTGGTCCTTCCATTTGTACCGTTCGGCTATTGAAGTATTTATTGACTTTTCGAAAATGGTTTGTATTTGTACAATACAAACACTATGTGCAGCAAAAGTGTAGCTCCCGCTTGACTACACAACAAAAGCTAGTTTAATATTTACTACAGCAAGAATTATTTCCTTTTGTTGTCCAAATTCTATTCTAAAGAAATTGCCGCGATTCAAAGTAGTACACATGTAAGTACATGTTCAGAATGTACATGTACAACCAGTTCTTTCCCTTTTGGCATTCACATAGTAATATTTTTCATACGAGATCATTCTGTTCAACATGTTCAACAAATTCTGTTGACAAATAAAATTCCAATCTCAAATCTGCAGTAAAAATCTAACAATAAGTATTCAGTATTCTCAAGTATGCTCCTCAAAATCATGCGCTTGGAGTATAAGAGCGACATAAGTACCCATGCTAAATATATGAGACACAGTTAGATAGTTAGATCCAATAAATCGTGCATGGCAAATACAGAACAGAAATGAAATATTTATTTGATATTCATAGAGACATAGCCTATGGAAAACGACAGCTACTACTACTTGTAGATCATTAGTCTCAGTTGAAAAACGTAATAATCAAATGCTAGGTATTCGTCCAATGTTGAATTGATCTAGTATTATCAATAAATCCATTACTTCTATTATTTATCGTAGACTAAGAGCAAAGTTTAGATTACAAAATGAATTATATTACATTACAAATAGTATATAGAGACTCGAATACTTTCAGGCACACATACTATACGATAATAGATACTACAGACCTATGTACTAACATACTCACAAGATCTAATGTTCATAAAAATGAAGGGCACCGCAAACTTCTTAAACAACATCTGTCTCGCAGGTGTAAGTTCAAATGGTAATTCGTTAAAAGTCATCTACGCAACATCTGCAGAATATTTCCATCTCCAAATCTTGTACAGCAGCAAAGTACAAAATAAGCTCCTCAGGAAGTAGCAATTTTTCTGTAATGCACACATTCATGTACAAGCGAAACACATCATTCCCATTTGCTTAATGTACGTTAAATGAGCATCAAAGTGACATTACAAGACTTTCACCGTGTACAAGTAAATTCCATTAAGAGTCAGAATAGAACTGTTCAACAGAATGTCATATTTTGAAAGGAAGCTTTCTTACGTACACAGACAATGCACCTTCACATCGAATAAGTATAAATACCTCATTCTTACTAGTTGAGTTGTAGCGATGTTTATATGCACATTTACTATAAATTGACTACGAAACGACTACTTTATCTTTACAGTTATAACCAGTCACAATAAATATGTTTGTAGTTTGAAGTCTAACAACAAATAAGTCATGGTATCTCTCTTTCTACAGCGAGGTCTACTATTTAATGTCTACATAAGCGCATCCTAATGACATTCTTCTTTGTTCCCTTAATAATATAGTTACGCTGCGAAATACACACACAGATAGATAACACTAAGAATACTTACATATTGAAATATTTAGGTATATACATATTTTGTAAATTGGCAACTGTCTAAAAACAGACAGCTCTAATAGTAATTTTGTGTAGTTGCCCCATGCATGCTCTTACTTGTACAAAACAGAGCGCACCAAATATGTCTTCCATGAAATTGGTATCCGTGTTTTGAAGAGAAAAGTATACATTGTGACAACATGACAGAGAATAACGTTCTGAACTCCTAATACAGACTTATTCTATGAGAGCTTACAAGATATTGCATTAACTGTATTACTGATACTTATTTGTATTTACAGCCTACATGGCGTAATGTCAACTGTGCAAGTTGTTTTATCCATGTGTCATGTGAAAAATGAAATGATTACACCAAAAATCGTAAAAATATAATATTACACACACGTATATACCAGCGATTGGGCTTTGCTAAGAAATAGCATATAGATAAATACTTAGTAAATATAAATGTCTAAACAATATATTGTATATTGTATATTATAGCCTATGCTTATTAAATTGGAATTTCAAGGTTTGTTTTGCATTCTAAGAAATTAGATATCAGTAAAAGTAGGGAAAGCAATCAATAATTTACAAAAGTTCAATATACCCAAACAGTTAAATTGTCATACTAGAGCTGACAGCAGCGAAAATCCACTACATTGTCGGCAATAGCAAGCTCAGCAGAGTGGATGCATAGCTGTTCTCACATTGAGAATTGAGACCGACGATAATATTTTCGAGAAGGTTGAACACGAATGTTGTATGATGTCTATCTGTGAATGCGGAAACATAATTGAATAATCTGAGCTGAGTGACACCCATAATCTATAACCTAACATAATATTCAGTATGCTGCTCTCCTATTGCATATGCATGTAACAAATAAAAGGAGTATGTATGCTATGTATTACGGTGAGGTGTGTTAGTGTTACACAATTTGTTTCTTGTCGTTGTATTGCGAATTGATACAAATGTTAATTTCCGAGCTTCTTATGCTATGCATGACTCCAGCCAGTTAGTATTAATATAGCCGTCTACATACACCTCTGTATGTAGAAAGTAACTAGAAATATTCGTCTCGATTAGACCTAAGTTAATAATTTTAATAGCAGTAAGTCAAAAGTATTAAGTATGTGACTAAACACGGCAGACTGACATTTGCAGGGACAAATAAAAATGCATATTTACAAATAAAATATGCATGTTAAAAACTTAAGTTTAGTAAAATACCTAATAATATAGGAATAGATTTTCAGACAAGTACGTTTCCCTAACTGCCGAGTGTTCGTTGTATGGACGGACTGGTCGTATATGTACGGCTAGTAGTCTTGATTAAATTTTGCTATTGCAGAGCGGTCTTTTAACTTATAAATTAATACCTCTTCACAGTGACTACTCCATAATACCGGATCGTAAATGCAAGCATAGAACGATAAAGACTTATAGCAAGCGTATTTTAAGCTAAAGGTATGCAAGGCTATACAAAATTGTAAAGCTTATAATATGCAGAACAAGTACCTGTACTTGCATAAGTATCTTTTACTTCTAAACTTTTGTGTACATTTCCCAAATTAGTGTTCTTCAGAGGACTGCCAATTTATGCATGAACTGTTAAATAAATGTCGCTTCAGAGATAAAAGTGGACCCGTAGAAAAATTAATTAAACTTGACATTTGTTTTTCTTTATTAACAGTTCAGTCAGCCTATACTATATGCTACTCTGTGTGTATATATTTCAGTTTGGTATAACCTGGATATACATACTTAACTAATTTCGTATCGTTTCCCTATTGTCTTGTAGTCGGAAAAACTCGCCTTTCTTCACTATCATTTCTTCGACATTGTAAATGTAACAACTAAATGTTAAATAAACATAATACCTACCAACTCAATTCTTTTGCAAAATTTATTACTATTCTAGGTAAACGTACCAAAAACCCATTCTCATTTTAAAATATAATTTGCCATCTCTCTCCAGAAGGCAAAGGAGTATACATAGTCCGCAACTAAATAAATTGCAAGGAAAGAACCGAAGTAATTTCGGACAGTCCTCTCTAAACGCTGAAGATATATTAAATAATGTGTTTTCGCCTCTTCGGGTACGCTAAAAGAAGCTTCGTTTTTTGTTGTATAGCAATAGTTATCTAAGTATTCGGCAAAAAAAACTTTCTTACTTCCATCATAGTCGAACACTCATCCTTCAGACATACTTAATATTAATTGCTGGGATGCAGCATAATAAATAAATAGTTAATTAATGCTCTTCTTTCCCGGATATACTATAAAATTTAGCACCCTATACAATCTGTCCCTTACAGTCTAAAATGTAAGGTATATAGTAGTCATCCATTCATAGTCCAGAGGATGTGCTCTTTGGGACAATGACATAATTATCAGTATTATACTGTTGCGAACTTTCCTGTATAAAATATTTTATATAAATAATTCATTCCCCACTACAGTCAGTCAATAGTAAACATTCATGGCTGACAGAAATATTAACCACAATCCACATGCATTTGGTTTGTCTATGTGCTATCGGATTCGGTAGTATTTATTTATTGATCTATAAACATAGAAATCTTTCTTCACACAGACAAATACAGCCTTGAATGTTATCATAATATGGCTAACCTAAACAAAAGGCGTTATTGTGTGATCCGGAGTTATACAAGGTATACAAAACAGTACAGTTACTGTGTTTCACTAAGTCACAATAGAAACGAGCTCAGAATTTTACCACAAATCTGTGCGAATACTTTTCTACACACGTATGCGCATTGTTACAGCGTGAATGGAGAACAATTCCATTATGTATGCAACAGAAAGTGGAGACACACATAACTATACAGGCAAGTACAAGTGTTGTATGCATTATTTATTTAGGTTCGCTCACTTATCTCAGATTGCAAATGCACCGAAACCAAAGCTAAAATATAACATCGGTACAATGCATAATAAATACAAGACTACATACATAATACACACTGAAATAAACCATATGTATTATTACTTGCTATGCAATACTTTTGTGTTGTTATATGGTGGGGTATTATCACAGTGCCAACTAGAGTACTACATATTTTAGCAGTGCTTCCCACAAAACAACTGATATGATGGTCTTGTACTACCTACGTATATTATTATCATGTTAAGCATAACGCTGGCAGTAACCATATCTAAATTTTAATCCTGGAGTCTTTCGTTTATAGCGAGTCTATTTACTTCCTATATGATAAAACAGAAAGTAGTATTAAAATTGGATCGGTCTTGGACTAGGATTACATGCTGTAGTTTCTCAGCAACTCAATGGTTTCAAACAAGTATTTTAGACCTACGTAACATCTTGATAATGCTAATTATTTTTTGTACGTGAAGCAAACGAATCGATTCCTTATTGTTTTTACATCATATTGTATGTTAAATTTTACATGTACTAGTTAACAATGGTTTCCCTCTAGTTTTACAATAGACCTGGCCACCTAAATGTAGTGGATATTCGAAATAGGATAGGGGCAGGGGTGATAAATCCAGAAATACGGTGTATCTCGATGTTTAGCTTACAACGAAAGTGTATCCAATATTATAGATAATAGGGAGTCTTACACTGCAGTGATTGCACATTCCATTTATATTGAAAACCCATACCATTTCTGTATGCAAAACTAGGGCAATCAGTTGTAGTGGTAGTCAGGTACTAAATATTGCCAAGTTCAATATATAGCACGTTCTTAAATTGTGAATACTCCTCACTCTAGTTTCATCATTATAATGTGTACATTTGAATACCAAAATCCGTTTGTTTTCTGAATTCATTTGAAACCATTTGTCCATGTCAACGTACAATAAACCTAGTGACATGCACAATTTCAATTGAACGCCATTCCATTACAAATACACCTAATCTATATCCAGTTCTTTAGAAAGCCTAAGGTGCATATTTGCATTCTGCTTCCCTTTCTCCACACATTTAAACAAACAATAAAAACATTTCTGCCCACGCTTCGTTACTTTCACTATCTGTACTGCAATACTTACTAGCGAATTATTTTTATTGCCAGTATTTTGAGACCTAGCATAGCACTCAGCGCGCAAAACATTATTTCGTTGTTGCAGTTTCTTGTGATTATTTGTGGAACAAGGTATAATAATTATTATTCTCACATTATTCTATTATATAATAATTATTATATTCTTATTGCTGTCGCAGTCTATGTAAATAAGTAATATGTCAACTCGCAATCTGTCAATTACAATTCGTTGTAATATTTATACTATTGACGAGTCTCTACAGAGAAAAGGTTATTACCCCTAGTAAACCACTGAACACAACATGTAAAATGCGGAGTTTGAGCCAGAGATGGGCGCGGCCCGGCCCCAAAAATGGCCGGGCCGCGGCCGGGCCGCTGGCGGCCCCCACTATTTTGGCAAAAAGGCCGGCCGCAGGCCGGCCGCGAAATTATTTTCCATGTGGCCGATGGCCGTGGCCGGGCCGCTATGAAGGAAACGGTTGTAATGGACGGCCGCAGGCCGGCCGTGAGAAGGTTTTCCCTGTGGCCGATGGCCGCGGCCGGGCCGCTATGAAGGAAACGGATGTAATGGACGGCCGCAGGCCGTCCGCGAAATTATTTTCCATATGGCCGATGGCCGCGGCCGGGCCGCTATGTAGAAAAATGCCGCACCATTCTCTTATTTGACTGGTGGCCGCGGCCGACTACAAATGAAAACACCCTAATGTTAATATAAGGCACGCGGAGGCGAGTGCAAAGCTGTAGGGGAGGACGGGAGTGGGAGAGATTATTATAGAAAGCATAAAGCTAGCTTTTGCGGAATAGAGTTTATTAGGTGCACAGTTGTTGCTCGCTACTGACGTGTTTGAAATGAAGCTTAGCTAACGTGTAATATTTGGTCTAATGTTATTATATTTGTATTACTTACTTGCATCAGCTGTCTTTTTAATTAGTAAAGTAAGTTTATTTACAATTAGTATATTAAAGGCGAAGAAGATTTGTAGAGCTTTTAATTATTTAATGTATGCTATATTTCTTCGGTCAGACCGAAGAAATGTGCATTAGGCTAATAAAAATGTAAAGGTAAATGCTTATTAATTAATCTCATGAAGAACAACCAGAAACTTTTTTTACGAGGCCGGGCCCTCATGACGATACAAGTGTACTGGGCCAATGTAGAAATTTTATGACATTACCGGTGGCCGCGGCCAGGGCCGGTGGCCGCGGCCATGGCCGATGGCCGGGCTGCTATATAAAAAAGGTTATAATGGCCGGCCGAAGGCCGGCCGCGAAATTCTTTTCCATGTGGCCGACGGCCGCGGCCGGGCCGCTATGTAGAAAAGGTTGTAATGGCCGGCCGAAGGCCGGCCGCGAATTTTTTTCCATGTGGCCGATGGCCGCGGCCGGGCCGCGAAAATAAAGTACCCCTAAAAGTGGACAAATGGTCGGGCCCAAACGACCTTCTAAAATAAGTTCCAACCATGCATTAGAATTCACAGAATGCGGTATGTTTTTCTGTATGTATGCACACTATTATTGCGTACCTACTTGTAAGTGATTATTTGACAACCCGATTGTGTGCTAGAAAGAAGAAAGCCTAACTACAATAAAATTACATTCCTACACCAAGTAAAAGAAATCTCATTACAGCTGCACGGCACATTTTCACTAGCTCAACATCCATTATAGCACTAAAACTTGAGGATCTTCTATGTGGAATTTATCAACCCATTCTCATTGGATCGCATCCCGTAACATAACTTCACTTTCACTGATAAAAAATAACACAGACGATATATCACGAAAGATAGTTATTTTCTACGTTGTAAGAGACTGTTAATCGACTTAGTTTCTTTCATTACACTCAAATCCACTGTAGACTACTGGGGCCAGCATTGCTTGGACTCAAAAATTGCTCGTCGTACTTAATTCGTGTACGTATGTGAAGAGAAGAAAATATTGAAGTGCAGAAAATTAATCTGATAAATCAATTGTGCTGCATCACAGGATATATTTAGCACCTCTAGACAACAATGGCATTTGACGATATACTTTACGAGTGTGCAAATTGGCATCAGCAATAAGTATATGCATTCAAATGCTATCACTGTCGCATCAAGCCAGGATGTGTCAAATTTTTATGAGTGATGTTTACACAAGTAAACTAATTCTGTCCAGCTCCAACTTTACGGTATATACTGCATATTTACATAGAGTATCATGTACAATAAACAGTGTAGGATTGAATGATTGCACTATTCATGGACATATTTAGGTACAAAGCTAATTTTTGCCGTAAAATGATGCTAGTACATACATAGTCTACAGAAACAACCCATTTATCCGGCAACAGATAATATTAGCATCAACTTACGTAATATAGTAGATTTTTGGCACAGTATGAAAAATACATCTCATATATCTGTATAGAAAATTACCTTCTATCTGTCAGTGTATAACATTAAGAAGCATACAATAGTGCAAGCTTGTAGCCAAATTACCTAATGAGAGAATCAAAATCACTTTGGTGTATATTGACAAACTTCACATCATTATTAAACGCATTTGGGATGCGGCTAGTTATTGTAACTGTAGTTATAAGGGGACTGTTTGGTAATATGACTAAATTATCATTGTTACCTGCAGCAAAAGGTAAAAGTGGAAGAAAGAGAAATCTAGCTTTCTTTTATTTTGCAACCTACGGTGTCAACGTCCAATTAGCCATTGTAAATGTAGATAGTATGATATGGTACACTGCAGTTTCATATTTATTTATCAAATACATGTGCATATGTTTCATATTTCTCAACCAACTTACTGGGAATGGTATCCCTACCCTACACAATATATTTATCATTTATTATGTAAAATAATATGTAAGCCTGTAGCATGTTCTTAAAATATAACCTCAGGTATTGTATTTCTACTTATATAGAATTCTGCGCAACAAATAAGTATCTTTACAATTCAATGCCCTGATAGGAACAGTGTAAAACATATTACGTAATGAGATTGAAGTGCATAGGTATCTCATATTCTTTCCGTTTGTAGACTGTATATAGTACATTAGTGTATTTACTATATGCTGTGTATGACGTTATTTTGCTGAAAAATTTAAGGACTTACGAAATCCTTTGAGAACAGAGAGAGAAGAGCAAGGACCTTATTATTTCGATATGAGAAGAAATGAGATAAAATGAAATGAAGGTTTTCTTTTTCCCAACTGTAAAGCGTAATAGGATGACTGTCTTTGGCTTTCTCTTACTTTACTATATGAGAGCTTAGTACAGATGCTTTTTAGTCTGGTAGTAGCTTAGCATGGTTCAACTTTAGTTAAGTTCACTTTCAGTTGACTTGTATTGGGAACAAGAAATCGAGTAAAATTGACTTGACTGACTTGCTCTAAGCTATTAGATACATATACCTATTAGTCTTACTACTACAACAACTGGCAACCTTCCTTTTTTATCCTTTTATCTGTCCCACTGACTCCTTAAATTCTACTATGCTTTCTGTTATTAGTGCAAGACATATGTATTATGTATAGGATCAACTTGGGAGTGAGTATAGGACATTGTGACATTTCTAGGCAGTTAAATATTACTCCCCTAATATTGAAACTACTATTACAGCAAGTTACAAATACCTACTCAAGTGCTTTCGATCAAAATCCCTGTGTATTAGGCAGCTATTTGTATGTATGAGGACTTATGTTAGAGTTCTGTTTGGCTCAATTTCTGTTTCCACTCTACCAATGCAATGGAGAATTGCTCATGTTCATAAGGTCCACAGGAAAACAGTATACTATTTGTATTTGTGTAAACTCAACTTCAATCTACCCTATTTACCTAGTTGAACACTTCCATAGGGAATCTGTCGGACATCAGGTACACATTAGGTACATCAACGTATTCTACACTATCTGTAGTCCGTGTCCCTTTTAAATAATATTTCGCTACTTGCCAGGGGAAGGATTATATGCTGGAATAATATTACCTTCCAGTCTGGAATTGTGAAAGAAGCCACATTACATTTTATCGTCCGAGAAAAGTTCTTTGTATGATATTGTAGAACTTTAGAGGAATACTAATCTTTAAATTAGATCTTCTTGTCTTTTCTAGTGAAAGCGAAGAAGAACTTCATGGGAGTTCAGATGTCCATAAGAAGTTTACCAAACACATACTTATCTGTACATGAGAGTTCATTTATAAGTAGTAAACGTTTCCTTAACCTTAACAAATATGATACAATGTGCTCCAAAGAGTTAAGTATTCAAACTACTTCAGTAAAGTATTCGCAAGCAACTATATACCTACTGTATTAGTATACATTATGATATTATAATTAAGCATATCGAGGGAAGTAATTAGCAAAATTCTGTATACTAAACATGCAAATAGTGTAAATTGACTTGTTTAATTTTAAATAAAACAGAGTTACTACTACCGTATTATCCTTATAATATGCTTGTAAAATCTTTTGAAGCTGATTGACACGTTACACTGGAAATATTTAACTTACTTGGTATTGATGTTGGTTTCGGTGGTTCTGGAGTTGTTGTTGTAGGTTGTCTTTGTGCAGCAGGGAGAGGCATTTCGTGCCCTTTTGTTGTTTCATCTTGCTCTGGTTGCGATGCAGGTTTGTTGTCATCTTTAGATTCCTTGTCGATGTCACTCTTTGCACTGTTCTCTGATACTGGAGGAAGATTACCTGCCGCAGTCGTCGTCGGTTCTGGAGCTGGAGTTATTTCTACTGACGTAGGTGCTGATGTCGTCGTCTCCCTTAACGAAGAAGTGACTAATTCTAAGTTATCGACATTTGTTTGTGGCTCTACATTTTGATTTTCCAGAGTCGACTCCTCGTCAGGACTCTTTTCGCTAATAGTGACTGCTATTGTCGAGGGAGACGGGTTAGCTGTTACGATCTTCTCTTCTCCGTAGTTTTCGTCCATCTTGGTGTCGATACTTTGTAAGCTACCCTCATCCTTATTTGGAATGATCCCTTCCATCTCGAGGACATTTTCAATATCCGAAGATGCGTTTGTAGGGAAGCTGACATTGTTTTCTTGGACTAACGAACTTCGATGGTACTTTGATCCGGGAGGGAGCCCCGAGGTCATTGCCAAATAAAATAACAAGGGAAGAAAAAAGAGCCTTCGAATCTCTGGAAAAACAAAAAGGAATTTTCATAAGATTCTTGCATTCGTACTTATTCTAAATATTATGCAACTTTTCTGGTTAGTAATGAAATACCATAGTCTTCCGAATACTGTGGTCGAGAATAAATCAGCTTTAATCCAATTTTCCACATTCTTTTGTGTACCATAAACTATATGTTTGCAAATAAGTGCATATTATTGTCTTGTTACAACTTCAAGAGTTTTATCTACGAATCATTAATCATTAACCAACATGTAGTATGTAGTATTATCATAGGTATGTATTAATATTGTAAGTATATAATGCATTGAAGCGATTTGGCTTGTAGTGCCAAGATTCAATGCAAATACTTACACTAATTTTGGCTAACTTGGTATTCGAACCTAGATAGTTGCTCTAACATATTTGGCATACTTAATACAAAAATACCATGCAATTGTATTTATTGCATATTAGTAGGTATTTACTTTGATCGATAAGACTTTACGTGTCAGTAACTGTCCTCTTTTAGCATTGCAATATACACATTACGCATAAGTAAATCGATAAATGCTTTGCATTTTGAATTAGGTAAGCAAATTCCTTTAGTAGGTTTGTATACCATGGCCAATTCCTGACATACCAACAAAGAGCCAACAGCAGTACGTGTACATATTTACTTTAATATGCCTATGTTCATAAGGAGCCTACAGGTATATATGGATTTAATAAATAATACCACTACTATACTCACTACCTACATCAACACTTGCATAAACAACTTCTGCTCGGAAGTCTGGTGTGTATTTAGTGTTGCTTGACTTCCGGCAATACTTGTCTGAAGCTACGTTCATGGATAATATCAACTATATAGGTATACTTAGTTTTTGTTGCCCAATAAAAATCGTTTTATAAGTATAGGCTTAAATGTGAATGCAAATAAAACCAAACTGCTTTTTACATGGTGAATTAATCATGGAGTCGTTGTACAATGCTCTATTAGGTATGTAAAGTTAACACATCTAACAGTATTGTGAAATGACGAAAGATATGATAAGCAGGCTTTATGGATAATCTATGTCATGGTACATACTAATAATAATAACATTTTAATATTGTTATTCCCTATTTAATGTCATTTGTTTAATCAATTAAATGAGTTTTGTTTTACTTGACTTTACTGTCCCTGTCTCACTTTCCATCGTATTTTTCAAGCTGACTCCACAAACATACTATACGCATGTATATAATGTAAGGTAAGTAAAAAAGTAGGTGAAGAGAAGACATAATATACGATATGCTACATGTGTCTTTGTAGTAAACTCCGTGATTAAATGACTTAGCTAATGATAGGGAATGGAACTGGCTGGTGGAACAGGTTAGGTGTGTTGAACTATATTTCCCACGGATGTGCCCTGATATCCTGTAAGTAAATAGGGGTATTTGCCCTGCTCGTCTGTCTTTTCATGCATTGTAATTGTAAATCTCATTGTGATTTTAGAAGCACTTGACGAGACAAAATAATTTATTGTAGTGCAAACAAATAATTTACCGAAAATATTGAATAACAGATTACACAGCAAGTGCATGTATTTTAAATATGATAGTCACATTAGTAATTTTTGGTAGTGTAATAGCGTTACTGCTATGGTTGCTTAAAAAGTATCAGTTCACCGAGAAAAACTTTGCACCAGGTAAGAATACGCACAATTACCTAACTATTACGTACCATCTACATCATAGTAGTTAGCAAACGGTTTTTTAGCCTAAAAAATGCTTTAATAAACTTCAAAATTCAAGCTTTCGACAAATTGCTTTTGCCATCTGATGAATTAGCCTAAAAGACCGTTAAAATGAATAGTCAGTACATACTTAATGCAATTGTGATGGAATTACATTCTAAATACATGCCTAGGTCCGTTTAGATTGCCATTACTTGGAACTTCTATTCCGTTTTTATTATCCGGTCCCTCCCAGCCATGGAGAGCACTGGACAAAATCGCAAAGAAATATGGAGATTTCTTCAGCATGTCTATTGGAACTACATATATAGGCAAGTACAGTGTATTCATTACTTACATAATTATCCTTCCCTTAAAAATACACATACTCAGAAGTACAATATAAAATAGGGACATGTTCATATTATCCATATTGGTTGGTCATGTTAGTAACATTAATGAGAGATACATAACAAGTTATTTTCGTTGATAACTTAATGTACTACGGTCGTGATTACACTGTGACTGTAAATAATTGGCAAGAATCTTTGGCAAATCCTGAATCTCCTACCTGCACATTTGGTAGATTAACTTTTATTGACAATGGTAATATGGCTTTACTCAAGACTAAATATATCTCTTGATCCCCGATAAAATATAATTTCTTGATGGACCGTTACATGAATAATTTGTATGCACATTTGTACTAATGTCATTTCGCAATCTATACGTACAGTGGTCCTGAATTCGTATGAAATAATGCAAGAGCTATTGCAACGGGACGAATGGAGCTTAAAGGCGGATCATGTTATTCTTCGATCTAGAGCTTTCGGAAAAGAACTTGGTAAGCACGCAGTAGAAGTAACTTTAAATCTGTAACTATACTTATCGCTATATCCTAATCAATGTCAAGTTTACACTTCTTATAGTGCCAGTTTAATTGAGAGTTTATCTATGACAGTATTCTTTCCAATGCAGGGCTAGCATTTGTTAAAACTCCAGCGATATGGCAAGAAATGAGAAAGTTTTCTCAGAGGACTTTGCGAGATTTTGGTTTCGGCAAACGATTGTCAATGCATGGAGTAATAGAAGCGGAGTTAGCAGAAACTCTTCAGGATATAAAAACTGCTCTGAAGAAAAATAATGGAACTTTGGAAATCAAAGACAATTTCACATTGTCTGTTATCAATATCTTGTGGAGCATGATGACTGGAATCCACTATTCACACGATGATCCAAAATTACTAGCACTCTTAGAACTAACTTTCCGTGGAGCAAGAAAGTCAACTTTCATTAATCCACTGCTTGCCTTCCCAAAGTTACACGATTTAGTTGCTAAAACCAGTCAGTTCTCTCATGGCTTCTTTGGGGAATTGATTGCTCTTGTTCGGGTAAACTACAATTTAATTTTCTCTTCATATACCACATTATCTCATGATGTACATATTATAACGCATCTACTGTAGTACAGAACAGATATACTAACTGTGTGTCACTCAATTAGTGTTACACTCCTAAACGCATATTTATTATAATATACTTTCTCGCATTATCTAAAAAACGCTAACTACCTTGAACTATTTGATTTAGTTTATTCAGCTCTTTTTATTTTATTATATAATATTTTTCTACAAAACTCTAATCTGAAACTATCGTGACCCTTATCTACTATTATAAGGGTCACGATTATTATATAGCGAATAAGCTGAAAGAAGTCACTACTCAATACCCAACAATATTCGCATAAAATATGGGTATGTAACTGGTTTTTTGTTGTTTATGTACATCTTGTTGAACTTCAGTCCATCGTGGATGAGCGGAAATTTAAGGGGGACTATTTACAAGAACCCCAAAACTACATAGATGTTTTCCTAAGGAAAATTAAAGACACCTCCAATGATCCTCAATCTGTTTACACAGGTTAGATTGCGCAAATATACCTACTTACATATCAGTACATACTAAAGATAAATACTACTTTGTTACATATATATTACTCTAACGGGCAAACATTGTAAACGCTGCTAACCTATACAGTATTTAATCAATTCAATGATATAATATGCTTCTAGAGGAGCAGTTAATTATCATGTTAGAAGATTTTTGGCTTGTTGGTTCAATGACTACGAGTGCGACTCTAAGTTATGCAATACTTTTCCTCGTTTTAAATCCCGAAGTTCAAAGAAAAGTTCAAAGCGAAATTGATGACCTCGTACCACGACATTCTATCCCTACTCTTGAAGATGTAGAAAAGTAAGACTTAAATATATGTTTACTTTTCTTACCTTTATGTATTACAATATTCTAGTCGTAGATATGACGTAACTATCCATAAGAAGCCTTAAACATAGTGTATACATATTACTTTAATACTACATCACATAACACCTTAAAAATATTAGCTTGCAAACATTAATATCGTCAACTATATATAAGAAAAGTCTAAAGAAACGTTTTTATAGAGAATACTAACGGATAAAGACAACTTTGTGTTCTTTTGTGAAGGTGCTGAGAGATATGACACAGTAACTACATGGCGAGTGTAGAAGTCTACCATATACTTACCATGTTATATATGCCATTACTCCTTCACGAAAAACAAAATGTTGTCTTGGTCCTTGACCATTCTCAAGAAACGTGTTGCTGGTCTTTTCTAATACTTAGGTGACGATATTAATGTGTGTATGCTAATATTTTTAATGATGCCATATTATACGAATAGTGTTGAATCATTTTTAAGTGTGTTGACATGGGTTTATTATTTTTAGGATGCCGTACACTCAAGCTGTAATTCTGGAAATACATCGTCTCGCTAGCGTAGTGCCTGTACCAATACCTAGAATTGCCGAGAAGCCAACTATCTACAACGGTTGGACAGTGCCACCGGTAATTATCCATTTGTAGCTTGCAGTATAGAGTGTCATACCATTGCAATTAGCTTACGTATAAAATACACACCACTTTGGACCAAACAATTTTTGCATATACAGATAACATAATACAACATAAATTATCATTTAATTCTAATTCAGGGGGCTATAATAGTATCGAATCACTGGGCGGTGCTGATGGATAAAAGTTATTGGAAGGACCCTGAAGTGTTTCGTCCTGAGAGATTTATTAATGATAAAGGAGAGTTTGTTCCTGATAGACGAGTCGTACATTTCGGATTTGGTAAGCAAGCAAGTGTTCCATAATCAGTTATGCTTATGTATGGGTATTTAGGTATTATATTTACTGTGAATGAATTATTAAATAACCTGACGGGTTTGGAAAGTAATTTTCATTCGGTTGCACATGCTAAAGGTTTAGACCCTTCCGTTTACACAATTATCAGCCACATGCCTACTACATATTGGCTTATTTACATTTCTCATTTCGAATAGCCCTTTATCTGGAATTTGTATTTGTGAATTGCAGGTAAACGGTATTGTATCGGTGTGGCGTTGGTCAACTCGGTGGTTCCAATATTTGTGTCAACGCTACTTCAGAAATTTACAATGTCCTTGATTCCAGGGGAGAAGCTACCAAACATGACCCCCAACGTTGGACTAAACCTTACACCTTTCCCATTTAACATTCAAATGATTGAAAGGAAATGATTTACTTATTTTAAGGTATTAATAATAGTACGTGCACTAAAACGAATATACCTACACCCCCAATATATGTAATATAATATTTGTGCTATACAAATCAATGTAATTTATAGTATTCAATCTTGTGTACTGTGTATCTTAGTGTAGTATCTTGTCTAACCTTATGTGTAACGTGTGTAATGTGTGCAATCTTAGTATGGTGTAAACTTTTAATCATGATTGTGTACATTACTTCTAGTAAAGTATATTTATGCAACTAATTGCATGGTGTTTGCAGGTACCTACTTAACTTAATAACGAATCTGTCACATCTTGTAATTTAGCAAAGTCAAGGCAAGAGCTTAAGCTTGCTTAAGTACAGAACATCAACTAAATTGGGAATGAGCACATGTTGTCACGTTACTTATAGCGTCTAGAGTGTTTTAAAAGTTCCTTAGACCTGGATTGCTGTTGGGTATAAATTATAGCTCCAAAAATGTCTAGCAGAGCTTTAGAGCTTGATACGCCCCATACCTTTCGACGATGTGTATGTATTTAAATTGAAGGCTAAAAATCGATATCAATGTAAGTAACATGATAGCGTTTACGGATGAAAGAGCTGCACATTAGCATAGCAATACTTTGCGAAACGGAGAAATGAGCACAGTACTCTTATTTTACTATGTAGAGGTACTCTTCGGTTAGGAAATAGGATATGGCTATATTATAATGAACTGTTTGGCACCAAAGGCTTAGACTGGAAGAAAACTCATCTAGCTTTACAGGTACTATAGATAGGCATTACAGTAGAGAACAATATATTATTTACTGAAACTAACAAGCGTAGTTTTCTTAACAGCTCCTTTTGTATTTCATGAAAAACACGCTAAATCGGTATTTAGAAACAATACGGCATTATTTTATACGTGCACAGTTGAAATGGGCATAGGCATTTTTATAAAATATTCAATAACTTTGTACATTTCCTAGCTGTAATAGCAAAGTGTCTATTAAATCCAAATTGAAAAAATTAACAGCATAACAATATCTTACAAACAATTTCAATGTGTTTCATTTCTTCGTATAAATCGTTAAAAAAATGGGTTGGCAGATATGAATATAGCTGGTTTTAATAGCAAGGACACTATATATGCGTAATGAATACAATTTGAGGCAGCGATAAATAATTCACTAAGTAACAAATTCATTGCTGTAGTTTGCGTAGATAGGTTTGCTTTTCTACACGAATCAATATATTATATAAATATTTAACCTTGTAATCTATATTTCTTGTAATGTCGATGGGCACTCTGGGAATGTCCTTGTTAATAAGTAACTAACTTGAAAGTGTTCAATATATTGATACTTCAATATTTGTCATTAGAAAACCAGCAGATTCTTAGCTATGTACTTAAGTCATTACTTGGCAATGGGTATGTATTTATGTTCCTAGGCAGATATATATATTCATGTTAGTTAAAACGGTAGACCTGAGGTCGGTAGATAGTGACAGTAGTAGTTGTGCTTGTTTTCACTCATTGTTCAATATTTACAAAGTGTTCGTTTACTATTTCCATAACTATCACTTTGCTTCGGAGTAAAATTCGTCATATATTAATACCGCCACTATGCATGCACTAACTAGAGTCTCGCTTTAGTGGTGAATTAATTAGCATGGTTCCATGAAACCGCAATTTTAATAAAATAAGATATCTTAGCCTAATACCAGTATTACAGATAGATACTGTAAATTGCTAAAATGACTTGTTTGACGGTGTAAGGTCAGTCGTACTGTGCTAACTCTACAATAGTTTTCAAACGAACTTATTAGAAGACGAATTAGTATGCATAAGGTTGTTTGATGAGAAGAAAGTAAAATTTTATGAAACAACTTAGTAACTGCATGCTATTAGTATGGAACAGATAGATAGTACCCATTTATGATACTAGTTACATACCTACCTACAATATATAATACTATTATATTTAGGTACAGATGCATATGCATATCCACTAAAATCGTTGGAAAGTACTTCAAGAGAGAAAGTTTACATAGGAAAGTGAACTCACCATCCATGTTCCTGTTGCAGAGTACGTAATGTATATGTTATTATAGTTGAAACTATGAGTTTTGGAGAAAGTTGAACAGCATGCACTGCGTTCTTGTCTTCCTGTCAAACTGGAGTTAGATGGAATACGAGAGGTTAGATTTTAGATTCGGATAACTTGTTCTCCGTCTCCGTCCTCAGCACCTCTCTTCTCACTGACTGCTTTCTCTGTCGCTTCACTAAAGTTTCTACTTGTGCGGGGAAAGTCTGAGGTCTTGCGGTCTTCACAGTCGTCCAGTTTCAGTCAGAAGAAAGATGTTAGATACATTTTTGAGTTTTCGTACTGTTACTTAGTTCGCTTAATTTTCGTGACTCGTTGTTTTGTCTTATTTTATCTGCCATTTATTTTAATATCAACAGTTCTGTCTCACGTGTAATAGTAATAGTAATGTAAACTTCTCGTCCCTTATCGTTCCAAATATAATTCTATTCAAATACTGGGAAATGCCACAGACGGGAGTCTCTCAAAGGGAAAGTCTGGAAACTAATAATGATATTCTCTTTGCGTATATAAAAGTTATGTGATGATTCTGATGATATTTCCTTGTCGGTATCAACTGCCACAGTTTCCACGCCTTGTCTACTCAATCTAGTCTACTCTGGACTATAGGGATTTTACGGCCCTTCTGTTGTCACAATATCAGCTCGAAGCGAGTTATTTCAGCCAAATAGTCACTGTTAGCGAAATACCTAATGGCTACAGGCTAATATGGTCTTTATACTTATTTTTGAGCTCTGGCAGACAAAACCTAGCAATAGTAGCAACGCTATTATAATAAATATCTAAATATCACGCATTCACTGACTCACGCAAGCCAAAGAGAGCATATTAGTTCCTAGTTTTCATGTAGCTATACTATAGCTATATAGGTATTGCTCATTGCTTTACATTAACATAGCTGCTTACTAACACATACCTGGATAGTGTAGTGAATATTCTTGTCAAGCTAAATGTACTAATACTTTTGCTGAAAGTAATATTTATGCAATGTTATAAACTTAAGGTCATTTCATTTGTCAACTTCTATTACCACCCATTTTAAATATTTCACTTATTTTCAGATGTTTGGGGAAAGTTGTCGTGAACTAAAGCGAAGCATTGAATGCGTCGGTAGTGGTAGTGGAGAAATAAATTCTTTTCCAGCTTCAAGTCGAATGGATCTCGCTCATATTATTCTGATCTCGTATTTGATTAGGCTGTAGTTGAGCCTTTCGTTCAATCGTTCACTGAAAAAATATAAACGTAAACGTAAACATTTAAATTGTATTCAATTACATTATTAATTGTCTTATATGTTGAGTCAGTTTCAACTATATTTGAGCACTTACAATGTTTTTGTGTATTTATGCAACAGGGCAATAATTAAAGTAATCGTGGCAATACTGTTAATCCTATTGTATGGCTAAAGCCCACCTTGATTTTCATTGTGCCTAGCTACTAGCAGCTACATAGGTACTTACATACAAATAGTAAAACACATAGTTACCTTGTCCTTGTCCCATTGCTTGGTATACTATGTCATGTTTAATAAACTATGTATGATATCTGCGAGTACAGGCCCATAATATTTACTTAGCTGATACTTATAAACCAAGTGCTGTAATATTTAAGTATTTTGCAAGGGTACTACAGATCTGTACCCTTGCAAAATACTTAAATATTACAGCGCTTTAAAAATCTGATTTTTAATTTTTTATAGTTCTATTTTTTGGTGTTCGTTAATATTTTTATATAGTTATTTGCAATTTTGAATGTGCATTTTCACCCAAGTTGCTTTGCTTTTCCGACTGGGGTAGATACTGTATTACTATCTGTATTTATTAGTATTCCATAGTTTTGCTGTTCCAAGGCTATAATTGCGCTTACTATCTTTTATCTTATAATATGGTACAATAGTTCATTTTCACCAGATTTACGTGTAAATTACACAACCCCAACACCCATACACCTTCCTATGCAATAAATATGATGCATTTAGTTGACCGCAGTCAGTCGTAGCTGTCATAATTCTGATTCCTTCTTCTTGTAAGGCACATTTAATACTATTCTAGTGCACTACATTATTTCTGCAACTTCTAGTAAAAGTGATATGCAATTCTGAATGTTGTGAATGCAATGGGTGCATATCCATACATATTACATACGTAAACTCTCTATACTAAGTATACTGCATATTATGGTAAAGATTCGATTTATTTTGCTTGTCGGCAAAAGAGAGAATTACTCAGACAAATGTCAGCTTTCACTCCTCCGCCGTGGTTCTGCGTTAAGCAAACAAGACCAACTCTCATGTGGTACACGATATATAAGTAGTAATGGTATTAATGTAGCTTCGTTTACTAATCCAATCTGACTGGATATTGTTTTGCAGGCTAGTAATCAAATAACTGTACTAGCTGAATAGTATCAAAACGAAAGGGTCAACAAAAGATCAATTGATAAGAAAGTTTTTCTACCATGGAAGTTGAACGCGACACATTGTTTGCAGAACATATCTCCAACAATCTTTATGACTTATTGCTTAAGACTGACAGCTTTGTATTACAAGCTTTGTAGCTTGTATATATCTCTATATTCATATTTATGCAGTCCCTATAGGGCAGCTTCATATATGTCAGCTTATTACATCAGTTATGCCTACAGAAGAAAATACTGTCCAAATTCTATTCAATTATTTTCATTCTCAAATGTTCCTTCGCCCTATTTTGGATTGTAGTACAAAGGGACATACAATATGTCAGAAGGACACAATACAACAGATAAATTAGCCGGAAAGAATAAGAAAGTATACATACATATCCGAGTAACTTAGGTTAAAGTTCTTTGTGACTTTTCTTTTAAAAGGAGTAGCAAATAGGTAACCTAACTGATGAAATGTATTAACAACAAAGTTCTGCTTGACATAATAGACATAACAATACACATTGGAGGCAGGAGGTTGTGGTATTCAATATAAGAGGACACACTTGCTCATAGCACTTAAAGGGGCAAGGAAAATGTTTTGTAGTATCTGCTTCATAGGTAGGATCCCAAGATACACTAAAAGTTGACTCGTAATGAGAGAAGATGAGACGGGGAAAGTAAAAAACTTTCTCCACTTGAAGTAAGTTGTAGTAAGTACTTACGTAATTCACTAATGGTGGTTAGGGTTGCTTTCTTTTTTATCCAGCCGCTTTCTTGAGAACCAAATCGCTCACTTTAACACACAAATCAAGTTTCCTGTTAGCATTTTAAACTCTTTATTTTCGTGAGATAATTACTTGCTTCTACACTTTCCTGACTTTTGTAATGAGTGTTCTGTTAAAAAATCAGATCTTTGAAGTATAAATCTCGTTTAGAAGTGTATTAGTTTATGTGTCAGTTTTGTAAGTGGAATGTTAAAGTCCAGGCCAGACTCTTTTGGCTGTTTGACTGGATGTTAATGGAATGGTAGCACCTTTGCAGCACAGTGCGGAATAGTGTGCAAGGAATTTATTATATATTTTATGGTGATATGACTCAAATGTGCTTGCTCAGTCAAGTCAACTCAACTCAGCTCACGTCAAGTCAAGTCAGCTACAGAATAAAGATTTTTCACAGAGATTGCACATATTACGAGGATATAAAATATTCTGTGCTGTTTTATACACTCCTAGAACTGCACGGCCTGGTTGTAGTAAGGAGTAAGTATACTGTAACTTGCATCCTAATACAACAGCTGAATTCTTCTCTCTATTATTTTACGTGTTCAGTGCAAGTGAATGAAACCGAAATTTCTGGGGTGTACCTACGAAACTAGGAGATCGAATGAATGCTTTCACCATGTAGAATTTCTATTGTACCCAAGGAATGTATATTATTTTGTATTGTATCTGTATTGCATTGGATGAGAACTTGCATATATGCATAAGTACCTATATGTTACTGGCACAGTAGATAGAGAATACTTATAAAAGAAAGTATAGTGTTATATTGTGTATATATGTAATAGTACTGATATTTGGTAATCTACTATTGTAAAGCAGCATGTAAGTACGTAGTCAGAGTCTGAGAATGTTTTATGTTAAAACTGGAGTTTGCACAGGCACAGAGACTACAGAATTGTAGTTGTAGAGCAGAGTTAGAAAAACTGACTTAGTTAGTATGAGTTTGAAAGTTGTTTTATAAAAGACGTGGCGTAATGTACGGTCGTAGGGAAGGGAAGGAATTATTTGATCGTGTAATATACTGGTGAGTGAGTAAGTGGGTTTTCTTGGATATGTAGCTAAAGCTACAGAGTGCTAGCAAAGACAGCACCGTGAGTCCGAGTGAAAGGAATAAGGGAAGTCAACCGACGAAGCGGGTTCGCCGTCCTTATTGCTTCGTCTATTCTTCTGGTTTTTCAGGCTGGAGAGAAAGAATTCCTCGGTTGTGCACTCGGGAACGAACAAAGTCGTAATACTGCAGTAGTGTGCGGTGCAGCAGTTCCATGGAGCTCCAACTGCCAGCCAAACTAACGCTTTCTTCCCTTTCCTAGCCTTCCGTCGTCCTCGCCGTCGTCAATTTACTCCTCGTAGCCGAATTCTCCAGTAATGTAATGTAGTAGTGGTAGTGGTAGTAAGTACTAAGACGGAAAGCCAGACGGGCAAACCAGTTGGGCTCAGTGCGGTGCTCAACGAATACCAAACGTGTCAGAAGCGGGATTCCCATTTCACTTCGCCTTCTCTTATTCTCTTATAATATTTACTGGAGAAAGCTACCTCGTATAAATGCATAGTCATAGAATATATTTGTACAGTAGACAGTAGAGTGCTCGGGCCATGCGATGAATGCTTGACCACACAAGGCCAGGACAGGGACAGGACAGACAAGACACAATGAACAATACTGCCTAGAATGTAGACCAAATCGTGTCAATGCATGTAATCTATGTTCAGTACTAAAGTGTACGTAGGACATACTTATGGGTTTGTTACCTCGCATGGACATGTACCTACATATGTACTATACCTATACACATTGCATCCATCCACCTACATGTTTATTGTTAGCCATAGTAGATATACAAAGGTCTGTATTATTCTTGCAACCTTTTATACCCACTAAACCCGTTTCCTAAAATGAAGCAGGATGTTTTGGTTGTTGCTCCGAATTGAATGTGATAGGGCGGGCGGGTGCTAGAGCTATGCATTAGGAGTACCTATTTACTTTATGTGTATTTGCAGAACGGAGCTCACAGAATAAGTAGTTTCCTTGCAAGCAACCTCAGTTCCTCTTCCTCTTCCTACAAACTATTATTCTAATGTATATATTGAACTTCGTCTGCCAAGATAATACATATAATAGTACTGTATTGTATTGTGGGTGTTGTGTAACGTAGTTAAACTTAACTAGCCTCCTCTTTTCTTTTTTATTTATTTCTGCTGTCAGTCCACATAAAGCTAAATACCTCTTGCCCACTTATAGCAATACACTTTTCCGTATTTGTCCTATACTTTCAATAAAGGTACAGATAGCTTACCCAATATTATTTATCTTTTTGATTTGATGCATACAAACATAACAAACAAAACTATGTAGTACATTCAATTATTTATGTTGATGGCTATAGATTTGTTATCGCAAGGACAGTTTGCGAAATTGTTTGTGACATAGGCAGTTACATGGTCCCAAACTCCGAGTTGGGGTTTTGGTGTTTGCTTTCTCCCAGTCAAGTGCATACAAACAACTTATTAATAATTCACGCTATAGTTCCCCGCAACTATAACTTAGTAACTAATGTAGCTAGCTACTAGCTACATCTCAATAATTTGTGAATTGCTGTACAAACATGTTACATTTGTATCAGTATGTATGTGTTTGCTATTTAGTCGGCATTAAGTAGTGTAAAGAATGGGCTTATTGAATTTGAGCTCTTAGTAGATAAACGCAGGTATAATGGCAAGTCGGTGTCGTTTATTTACTTAGCAAACCAAATTGGCATTTTGTACATTACTCGATCCATAATTGTTTGGCCCGGCAGACACAGTGTTTATGTCCCACGAGCATTTCGTGCAATTAAACGGCTCTCCTGAAAGTGAAACCGTGTGCTAGGTAGCACGTTTTAATTAAATATACTAACAACTAAATATAAAAGGTATCTGATGATTCGGAAACCTACAATAGTACAGTTAAAGTTGTATTCAATTATTTAATGCAGTTACGTGTGAGGAAATTAAGTTGGTCTCGATAAGTATGTAGAATAATAGCTTACATTTACAATGTAAGGTTTGTCATTTGGAATGTGAAGTAAGTGAATATAAGGATTCCAGATAACAGGAATATCCTGATCTAGGGGCTCGTAGAACACAACAAAGTGTTCACAACTCATATCATATACGTTATATGAATCCGTCCTGATCTAAATGCTAACTCTTAAATTCCTTTGATAGAGCTGGAATTCTTTAAACCCAGCTTCATTTATTTTTTAGGTCACTTTGAGTAATGTCTTAGATAGTCCCTCTCCTAACGAAATTAGCAAGAGTTTTTCTTTGGTCGTTGTATCTTCTGCCTTGCATTTTAAAGAGAAGTAATTCTGCAGTCAGTCACAGTCACGATAGAGCTGAACAACGCTATAGTAGCAAGTAGCTAGGTGTAATGTACCTACTACTTAAATTAGAGATTCTGCGACAATTCCCCGCGGCGACAATTCCCCGCATGCGACTATTCCCCGCATGCGACTATTCCCCGCGGCGACAATTCCCCGAGCGACAATTCCCCGCGCGACTATTCCACGCAGCGA
>JAQFYC010001192.1:0-38254 GCA_034694165.1 Tomocerus mixtus | reverse complement strand
TATTTTAAAAAATGCATCCAATTTTGTTACATTCAATATTTAATTATTTCAATACATAATATCAAATATAGAATAAATATTATCATAAATCCAAAAACATTCGATTTAAGATTATTTAATATTTATTAGAATTATGGAGAAACATTTACAAAATAAATTGAACATATTATGTCCATAATTTATTTTTTGATTGGACAAAAATGTAAAAAAAAGTCATTTACAAAGTAAAAATAATTTAATACTTTAATTACCTTATTCCTAACTCATGAATTCAGCTAAAAATATTTTCAACACTGCAACAATATAATTTTTATTTTATTTTATTTTATTTAAATAATATGAAATTAAAAAAATTAAACCATTTTGTAACATAATATTTTAAAATTTTATTTCATTTGATAGATATTTACATTTACCTTTGCCTCGTGTTAATTTCTGTGTACTTCTAAGATTTAAAATGTGATGACTGCCGGCTTAAGGCAGACACCCTTTACCCGCGGATATTGAAAAATTCACTGCGTGCTAGAATTTGATCGCATGTGCTCGTCAATATTTTGCAGTCTTGTTTTCTTTTGAGACGGAAATAAATAAATTCCAGCTTTTTTCAATTTTTTCGGATTAATAATATACGAAATTGTTTAAAATGGTCAAGTTTAACCGAAAGACCCAGACCCGGGAGGGGTTCAATAAACACAGCCACAGTATGAACCCCGACCGGAAAGTAGAGGGTTTAAAAGGGGTTGCAAAACCGAGAGACAGGGCAACTATCAAGAGATTGCAGATGTACAGAAATTTTAAAGCTAAAAGAAATCGTGTTGGAAAAATTATACGCGCTGCCCCCTTCCAATCTAAACTTCCCTCTGGAACTGTAGCTCGTGTGGAACCTAATCAAAAATGGTTTGGAAATACGAAAACAATTACGCAGTCTTCTCTACAAAAGTTTCAAGACGAGCTTGGAAAGGCTATAAAAGATCCTTATCAGGTATAATAATTTTGAAAGCAATATGTTATGAATTCAAAATAATTATTAGGTATTGGTTTTGTGTCTTGCTAGAAATATGCATATAAAAATATATTAATTTTTCAGGTGGTGATGAGGGCTACAAAACTTCCGATAACTTTGCTGAACGAAAAATCTAAGCAAGCTCGTGTGCATTTATTGGATACTGAAAGTTTTGAAAGCGTTTTTGGGAAAAAGAAGACACGAAAACGGCCTTCATTGAATGTTTCCGAACTAGCTGATTTGGTCAATACTGCAAATGAGAGAGCTGAGGCTTATGATGAAACTAAAGATCGGGACTTGGTCAGGGACGCTCCTGACTCGTGGGACGCCCCCAGGGAATGGATTATGGCAGCTGGTCAAAGCAAAAGAATTTGGAATGAGCTCTATAAAGTCATTGACTCCTCTGATGTCGTACTCCAGGTATTGTATTTCATATTTTTATTATCCGGGTGTCATTTAATTCAACTATAGTTCAAGAAAATAGCCATAGACAAGTTTGGGTGTACCGCATTAGGTTTGGATTTGGAAAAAATCAACTTTTACATACATGGTACCAAATGTGTATCAATCGAAAGCACTACCAAGGGCTTTAAAATAACACTAATTTCCCTTTTCTACTGTGTCCCGTTCATGAGCAAACAAAAATTGGATTTTTCGGATCCCATTGATTACTCATGAACGGGACACCGTAGAAAAGGGAAATTAGTGTTATTTTAAAGCCCTTTACTAATGCTTTCGATTGATACACATTTGGTACCATGTTATAAAGGGATCCAAAAAGTTGATTTTCCCAAGTCCAAACCTAATGCGGTACACCCAAACTTGTATATTATTAAATAAAAGTGGTTAATGTTATTTTGGTTACGTAATATATGTATACGTAATATAAAAATTCCTACTTGCTTGTGGAACAAATTTTTATTAATATTATCAGTTGCTACATATACTTTTCTTAAAATTGAAAGTAATCAAATTAATGTCATTGCTATATATGTAAGTATAAGCCTATAAACCGTATTTTATTTTAATTGCATAGCTTTAATTGCATAGCAAGAAAATAGCTTTAAGAAAGCCAGTAGTTATGTTGTGTATTTACTTATTTTACTAATTTAACCAGGTTCTGGACGCGAGAGACCCAATGGGAACACGATCACCCCCAATAGAAAAATTTATGAAAAAGGACAAGCCTTACAAACATCTTGTTTTTATTCTAAACAAAGTGGATTTGGTACCTACTTGGGTAACACAACGTTGGGTGGCCCTTCTATCCAAGGAGTATCCTACAATGGCTTTTCACGCTTCAATGACCCATCCCTTTGGCAAAGGATCATTGATAAATCTTTTAAGGCAATTCTCAGCTTTACACGGGGATAAGAAACAAATCAGCGTTGGATTCATTGGATATCCGAATACTGGGAAATCGTCTATTATCAACACCCTGAAGTCAAAGAGAGTTTGCAAAGTTGCCCCTTTGGCTGGGGAAACTAAAGTTTGGCAATATATTACGCTGATGAAAAGAATATATTTAATAGATTGTCCCGGAGTGGTTTACCCGTCAGATGAATCAAATGAAGACAAAGTCCTCAAGGGAGTTGTGCGTGTTGAGCTGGTGGAAAATCCTGAAGATTATATTGTACATGTTCTTGCCCGTGTTAAAAAGCAGTATATGGCGAAAACGTATAAAATTGACGACTGGAGTGATTATGAAGAATTTTTGACCAAACTTGCCAAAAGGACTGGGAAACTATTGAAAGGTGGGGAACCTGATTTAAACGCAGTAGCAAGAATGGTTCTCAACGATTGGCAAAGAGGGAAGCTGCCTTATTATGTGCCGCCAGTTGGGTATGAACCAGATGTAAGCAAACCAAAGCCCAAGAGCGATGCCATTTCCCCCACTGAGGCGCCAGCCAACACTGAAGATATTCCAGTCACAGAAGAAGATGCTTCCCATCAAGTTAAGACTTCGAAATTAAAAAAGCCACATTTAATCCAGAACTTAAGGAAAATTCTAGTTGGGCTTGCATTCGAGGGAGAGGATTTAAGACCATTAGATGAGGAAAATACGACCGAAATATTTGATTCGGACAATGAAGACGCAGAAGATGAGGACGAGAAGGAATCCCAACAACCTTTAGAAGTGGCAAAGGATGAAAACTCTGAAGCTAAGGAAGGAAGTGAAGTTGCCACAAAGATCCCAAAAGCGGGCGATGTGGTGGACGTGGATTCGGATAATTCCTCTTTTTTGACTGATACGGATTCAGAAGCGGATGAAGAAGACATAAAAACTACCGATAAAGGGAAATGGAAGGTGTTTCCTATGGGAAAAGGTAAAAAGCGACCACTTCCCAAAGCACAGGATGAGGAGTTAGATGATGATGAAGGAAGTGGGAAAAATAAAACACATAAAGATGGCAAACTTACTAGTAAAGAAAGGCGAAAACTTGTCAGAGACGCAAAAAGAAAGAAGATCGGAAGTAATTTTTATGAAGTTTCCAACGTTAAAAATAGAAATAGGGACAGAAGAACTCCAAAAACTGTTGGTCGTAAACGAAAATGAATTGTACCTTAACTTGTAATGTAACGTTTGTTCGTTTATAGTATGTAGTTCTCTAAAATAAGTAAATATATTTATCTTTTTGTTTATGTATATTTTATTTCCGATTCCCCATTTGTAATAAAATACTCTTAAACCATATTCAATTAATCAAAATCTAATTTAACTCTGTTGTAACGATATTAACCATTAGTATTCACTCTGATTCATGAAGTTACACCCAATCACGCAATTTTGACATACTAGTATATTTGAACTTTATTTAAACCTAAACTAATTCTATGACTTAGCCTTGCAATGGCATGATGGGTACTTGTCATACCTATTATTTATTGTACTGCCAGTGTCTAAAAATATGGAATCTATCTGAACATCAACGTTACTTTATATTACACAGTTTAAGATTCTACATAATTAACCTTTAACCATAGGTAGGAAGATCGGAAGGGATATTCATCATAGCTTATTACAGCATACTACAGATAGAAGATTGCATCCAAAAAATATAATACATGTTCAACTTTTCAAATTCAATCATTCACTAAAATACTAAATTGCAGCAGAATTCATAATGTATTATAAAGGAACATATTGGCAATAGGACTTACATTAATACTATAGCATCTATCTTGGTCTGCTTTTACACAAATTAGAAAAAAAGTCTTATTATACTATGTCCATGAAGTAATTAGTTGCCAGTTAATTGTAGCATTTAGCCTGCTGTATTAGAAATATGATTCTGAATGAAATTATCATCACTTCTATCTAAAAGATGTTTCCAGAACAGCAATCCTTTGGCAAAAGGTTCCGAGATCATTCCAGTTTTCTCTCCAGAAAGCTCCATGTACTCGAATGGCTTATCAAGGGTAATTGGGTGCCACACTTTGCCATTAATATTGGCCGGTTTTCTAAAGCAGAGGGATTTGTCAGACATGTAAAAGCTGATTAGGCTTTGCGTAGTATTTTAATAATATGACTGTTATTTTAGAGAAGTGGTATCCTTACCCTGTGCGTGCAAATGATGCCCATGTTCTAACCATAAGCTTTGAAAACTTGTATTCTTTGGATTTTGGATGAACTGTTATGAGAACAGCCGGAAGTTTAAACAACATGGCAACTTCGTCAGCATGGCATGCACCTTACAAAATTAATTTTAAAAAGCACTTCAAAAACTATATTATTAATTTTGGCAACTATTTAATGAAAGTTAGTAATATCATTAGCTAGCTAATAAATATAAGACTCAGTTAGACTAATGAATCGTAAGTATAGGATAAATGATCACGTTTAAGATTTGCATACCATAATGAATTTTGTCTTCCCATCCGAAGACATTTTTTCGAATCCAACTATTTCCATTTGCAATGAGGCCAGCAAGGGAAATTGGAAGCCACTTGCTCATGGCCATGTACATTTGTGCAATCCCAAAACTACCTCTATGTGAATAATAGTAAAGGTAAACTGGAGGATTGCCTACTTCGTTGTGCTTTAAAAGTTGGTATTTGGCAGCATAGTGTACAGGACGATTGAAACTCGCATCGGAAAATAGTTTAACAACATCGGAAATCGTTTCCAAACTGATATTTTTGTCTTGCATGTAAAAATGTCGTATTTTTGCAGAGATTTCATCTCTTTGAAGTTTTGGCAAGTGCTCGTAGTCCATAAGTTTTGGCGCATGTAATGCCCATTCTTCATTCAGTTCTTTTGAGCATGTATCATTCTGGATAATAGCTTGCGAAATATTAAATCATTTTTATTATAGCAATTAAATCGTATAGAATGCTTCTAGCAAGAAATTCATTTAGAATATCTGTATTTAACTTACGAACGGCAAATATAAGGCCTTCTTCGGAGTTGACTCCCTGAATCCAAGGAACCCTTGTGAGAATTTCACCCTTTTGAATCAAATCCTTGGGATTTTCATTTAAAAACGAGTCTGCATCTTTAATGGCTTCTACAGAAGGTGTAAATACGGTCAGTCGATCATGAAGAACATCCTGATTGATTTGAAATTGCTGTGCAATTTCCTTAGCATCTAATGATCTTAAGCAGGTAGCTAATTCAAGACTGGAGCTCATGGAACAATTGAATATATCAGCAAATTTAATTGCTTGCTCTTTTGGATGGGGATTGAAACTCCATTGGGCCAGGGACGATCCGCTCATTGAAATAGCCCTATGAAACAAACCTAACAAAAACAATAGTTTCATTCAGTAATTTGCGTTACGTTGTACGAACTTAAAAAATTGAATAAATACTGTATTATTTATTAATTACCTTTTGACATGTGGGATAGCATGTGTAGGTGAGTAGACGCTGCACCGGCACTTTCCCCAAGCAATGTCACCAAATGAGGGTCACCTCCAAAATTTTTAATGTTGTCGCGTATCCATTTCAAAGCCATGACTTGGTCCTTCAAACCCATATTTCCTCTCACGACATCATCTCCCGTGTTTAGAAAACCTTAAACAAATGCATTACGGGTAGCTATAAAAAATTATCTTCATTTCATGTACTCTGTTCACTAATTGCATGCGAGTCTAAGTATTTAAGTGTTCCTAATTAAATACATTTTTTATGCTAACTTACTACAAAGAGTAAGCTCGAAAATTGATTATTTCTAATTGCACCAATTATTGTGATCCCATTGTATAAATCGTATTTAAACTTACCAAATGCTCCCAGTCGATAATTCAAGGTCACTAGTACCACATTTTCATCCATAAAGCTAAGGGATTTAAAGAACTATTTATTATACCAACTTATTGTAACATGTATTCGTATATTAGAGAATTTTGTTTTGCATTGCATTTCTAAATGGGATGGAGTAGAATTTGGAAAAAATTCACACGTACATATTAACATATCAACAAAAGTCCCAATGCATCACTCAAAAAAATCATATTGTATATGTTTTCACCATTTACCTGTGCCCATTTAATGTTTAATTAAGCACACTTTTGGAAACCTGGAGCTAGAGTTCTCAACACAAATAAGAATTCGTATCCTTAGCGCAATTGGGTACCTATTTTACACAATGACAATAATTATTAAGACAATAAACAATGACTTACTGTTCTGGCCTGTAAACTTCTGATTTTCCAAACATGAAAGCCCCACCATACAGATAAACAATCACAGGCAACAATTGACCTTCGTTTTTGATTTGCTAAAAATAATGTCAAAACGTAGTTAAACAAATTCTCAAATAAAGAAAGATGTTATACACACCTTATTCATACTTTATTTATTGTAGGTATACTAGTACCTAGTTAAAGTTAAGCTTTGTGTATGCATAAAACCCCAAATACGTAATACGTATTATTATTTAACTAGTATAAACCAGCATTTGCACAGTGCATTGGGAAATTTTACACAAAAGTACTTAGATAAATGTAAAATAACTGAATATAAGTTTTACTTTGTTGTCTTAGGCAAATTGTAATATAGCAAACACAATCTTTGTTGCAACAAAATGTATACAGAATAAAATGTAGGGAAATTACCTTTGGCTTTGGCTGAAAAACATTGAGTGTCAGACAATCTTCATTTCCCATTAAATACTGAAGAATGAAATCGTATTGCCAACATTGATGCCCGTAGCCCATTGCATCTCTAGTGCCGATCCATTTTCTGTGGGGCACAGGGGACTGTAATACAGAGTTTACGACAAATTAACTTTGCATAAACTCTTGGAATCGTTCACTATGAAACAATAATATAATGGATTACCTTGTATCTAAGCTCGCCAATTGGTGGCTCGGCAAATGGAATTCCTAGAAATTCATAGAACTGATTTCCATCTCTGGAAATTGAAGTGAATCCCCTTAGCTTTCCGTAAATAGTTTCTGCATGAACACTCTCTCCACCGTAAATTAATCCCAAATTCTGATTCAAAAATGTTACTACTCCAAGAATTATCCCATTGAAGCCAACGTATGACACAAATATAGCTAAGACTATTACACACAATGTTGCATTATGTTTTCCCATTTTGGAGAACTTAATTTGCTTGAGCTTTCATCCAGAGTTCGATTACACTCCACAAAACATATGTATTGAATTAAGATTCACATTTCTATGCACATTTTTGATCTGATATTTTAAATCCACATTAGACAGACACAATATTATTAGACAGACACAAACGCGACTCTTCAAAATCTTTAGTTAGATAACTTCGTCCACATTTATTACATAAATGTTACATTCACAATCTTCTTAGTATCTGTAGTATACGAATGCATAATTTACGTATATTATTGTTTTGGTATAGGGGTATACCTAAAGACTAATTTTCAATTGATTTCTCTCTTTGTACTTTGCAAGTCTAGTGCCCTTTTACGTAAGCGTACATGTGTATTGAACTGTATGGCGACTGCACAAAAAACATCACAAATTGCACTACAACTGAAAATACTCGATAATTCACTATCACATAGGCAGATAGAAAGTTTCTACTTCCTTCCGTCCTTCCTTCATTTACAGACAGATATTATACACATATTTATATGTAATACTTATGTGTATAATACAGCAATACATTTATCACTTTATGGTATTCCACAAGAGATTCGCAGGAAGTAGATTGGTCATTATAATATGTTATTGTAGTAGTACAGTACTACAAATAGGTAATATATCGGTAAAATGCAAATGTGCTCACGTCTTGTTTGAATGTAAGTTAACACACATTTTGCAAATTCTAAACTTATTCACAGAAGAAATTTTTTGCTATAACCACCATTCTATACTCTGCAATTTACCTAAAATTAATGCAGCACTGTTCAATAGAGAGCAATTAAACTAGAGAAATCCCATTTATGATTCTAAGAGAGCACAGACACATGGGGAAGGCGAAGAAGCGTATGCATTATATACTTAGGTATAGATATATTTTTTACCTGTAGGTACTCTTTACTTGGAGTAGTGCTATACATGTGCACGGTAGAGTATTCTTTAGAACTTGATCTCAACTTTTCATGCCGGTCTATAATGATAACTTGAGACGAAACCTAATGCGTATACTGTATATTGTGTACCTGTGTGATAAGCATAAGTGGTAATAAGTACAAGTACTACCTATACATGCATAAACGTGCATTTGTTGCTTAGAACTCTCCACAACACAACATTCATCAAGAAACACAATTTACATTATACTTTGCCCTGTATAGAATTACTAGGTAACTATAAGCTAACAAAATAAGTATAAGAGAGCTAACGAGTTTCATTTGTTAGATATAATTTTTGGAAATTGGGAAAGGGAAGAAGAATGTTCGTTGACACTGCAACTGCCCTATAGTTTTTCATAGTATGTAGACACAAATTAACCTAAATTCACAATAATTTAGTTAAACCTTCAAACGCAATCATATGCTTATTGTACGCAACATATTGCATGCAAGGCCGAGACAGACACTGCTGTCACACTTCTTACTTAGACTTGACCATATCGTTTAACGTAAAACAATGTTAGGAAGATGAGAGCACTTTATATGCACCAGTAACTACTTAATTACTATTTTGTAAATGTAGGTTTGTATATATGCACTATGTAAAATGTAAAAGTTGACGATGAGTGGAACTAAGAAACTATTTAAGGTATATACCTCTATACTCTATATAAAAGTGACACACCAGATTAGCGGTGCGTTAAATCTGATTAGCAATCCAATAGCAATAGAAATATTTGCCCCGACCTGGGGTATGTCAACAAAAGCGGAATCCCCATTCAACACAAACCCTTATCGTCATTTAGAAACACTCTTACTGCCCCGAAGATCTAACCAAACCTTAAGCTCGAGGAATCTTTGTGTGGATACTAAATATTTAACGTATTTATATAAGCGCCAGTATAGTGTGCAAATACAGATAAGTATAATATGCAATATCTGCAATCTAACCTCTAGGTAAACATATCTACGTATTTTGTATAGAAATATTATTTCTTACTAATCTGCTCTCTCTTTGTTTACTACAGCATGTAGTATTTACGCATTCTGCATTCTTAGTAACGAAAAATCGTGTGGTAGGTAGTATATGTATGTAATTCTGTGTTTGATACACACATAGACACATACAATTACATGTAATGTTACACTGTGTATCAATCAAAATAGTACTGGATATTACAGTAATTTGTAAATATTAAAACATTACTAGTACTTACTGCCAATTATACCTATTGAGAATTGCAGATGCATAGGTATCATCTAGAACATATTACATACTAATACTAATAAAAAGAATTTGCTTAAGTAATACATTTTCATTTAACTTGTTTAAAAACACATTCTACATATTATAGGATACACTACACACTTCTGCTTGACTTTATACAAAATATTAACAGTGCACAGTAAGTGTTCACTTCCCTGACTATATAAATGTCTACCAGTACCTCAGTAGTTTGCAGTGCATGTTTGTTAGTTATAGAAAATGCTTTAAGTTACTCACTAACAAAGATAAGTAAGAAAGAATGAAGAAGGATAAAAAGATGACTTACAAAGAACAGCGTTCATGCATTTTACGAAGTGAGAGTTTACTCAAAGCCAGATAGACTAGCACTAGATAGAGTTGCAAAATGTTAACTAACGAGTTGATCGAAAGTGTGTCCGTGCTCATGAACTATAACTTAACATAGCAAACGGCAAACTATCTATTTTATGTAAATAGAAGCAACCATAAGTACACTCACTCTGTTAGCGTTCTCTATACAATGCAAGGAGATACCCAATATAATGTGATGTTAATATAAGCCAACTTGTTATATGCTTAAACACAATTGCATGCATGCTTTAATGGTACATTAGTACCAATATCAGTGTACTTAGCTAAGTAGGTAGGTACCTGATACCCCTTTTTGGAAAACATCTAAACACTAAATGTAATTGGCATACACAAATAATAGATGCTTCATAATATTATATTATCTTTTTTAGAGTAACTACTATATATTTGCCAAAATATTTTTGTGCGGAACGATGAGAGTCAAATATATGAGGTATCTCTATCTACTTCCATGGAATCTATTATCAAAGTTGCTAAAATTACATTATTTTTTATGTATCCTTTAAATAGTACTGATTAAGTACTGCAAAATCTGTGAATCTGTAATCTGTACACGAACTAGGTACCTAAAGAATGCTTTTTGGGAATGAATAATGCTATGTGGATGTGGATTTATCTCTTTCAAGGAAAAGAGGTTATAAAGGCTGCTCGCAACTAGCCGGTCGCGTGCTGATTTCATTTACCCACAAATCTTATCGTATTTTAAGAATCTGTACAGAATTAGTTTGGTTTTGGTTTGAGCTCTTCTGTTTGTCTCATTCTTTTTGTCATCTCTCATCTCACCTGTCGAGTTGTGGTTGTTCCCAGTGGCCTGGTCCTGTTGCCTGTCATTGTCACCGTCACCTGTTGTAACCTATTGGATTTTGAGTGAGTAAACTTTAATTTTTGGGTTATCCGAAATCGATTTATTTGCCCAATTTGCAAGTTCAGATTTTCTATTTATCGCAGATGTGAGATGTGAATCGTAATTTTATTTTAAAATTGTGTACTTTACTTAAAAATTAAAAATACACATTTACTCCCTGCCTGTGGCCTGTAATATGCATGCATAAGTACGTATAATAAATTGCTATACTGTACTTACAAATATAGACCATGATTTTATTATTCATTTTGCAGGACACCGAAAGAACATGGAAGATGGATTAAAAATTGAAGCTAATAGTGCGGAAGAACATACCGTTGATGAAAGTAAAATTGGGAGTAGCACTGAGGAAACCGAAGAGTGTGCCGATGAAGCCAACAAAGCTCCTGTCCTTGTAGAGGAGCCTCCGAAGCCGGAAGTCATTTACCCGCTTAAAGTAACTTACTGCGGAAGCTGTGGCCTGCCTCCCGAGTATTGTGAATATTTTCCTACTTTCGACAAATGCCGTCAGTGGCTTGCTTCAAATTTACCGTCAGAAGAACTGGGAAGTCTTAGTCTGGAAGATAAGGGCCAAGAGGAGAGTAAAGGTCGTCAAAAGAGAGGCGGAAAAGCTCTAGTGAAGCAGAAAGCCAAAAAATCGGACAAATCAGCCCCTAAAAATATATCTATTTATAGAGCTCCCCGAGGAAAAAAGAAGTCTGTAACAGTCGTATCTAATTTACTGGCTAATGGCATCGACCTAAAAGTGGCAACAAAATATTTTGGAAGCAAGTTTGCATGCGGGTCTTCAATCACCGGGGAAGATGAAATTGTTATACAAGGGGATGTGAAAGACGAATTATTTGATGTAATTCCCGAAAAATGGCCAGAAATCGATGAAGATCACATTGATGACGATGGTGACCATAAGCGGTGATCTCCTTTTTGCAACAATTTGTGACCAGTTTAAGTGTTTAGATGTACCTAGCCCAAAGGATAGTTTTAAGTTAAACAACTATAATTTGTAATCCTCTACAATTACTAGGATAGTTAAGTGTTATAATAATTTAGCCTGTCTCGTATTTTAGAATAGTTGTAATTTAAAGTTTAAATATTGTTAGGTTAGACTCTATGAAGTTATTATTCAGCAGAATTTTTCTCTTCCGTTCTTATCTTGTTCTACTAGTTTAATGGAGTAAATATGTACCTGAAAACTGTGAAAACGAAAACCCTTCTACAAAAATATACACGTGTACTGATTACTAATGCTATAGTCTTTAAGATCTGGAAATGATAATAATGTTAATATGCATTTAATTAGAGTTCTTGTCTATTATTCGCTAGGCTAAAATAATTCTAGTCATCTAGTCCTACTTTAAACTAAAATATTTGCTTTTCTGTTGCCATTATAGCGACAACTGTTCAACTTAGAAATTCAATAACATCTACATAATATGCCAATATTTCCAATAATTCCAACCACATGGAAAGTTGTGCCCTAGGTATGGTATAGATCTTAATCTTAATAGCTATTATTGTTAAGCTGTCATCCATTCGATGCATTCGATCAATACTAATGTTGTAAACTGTAGACGTTCGTAAGCATGTACTATATTATGTCGCCTTAGCGTTACCACTTCTATTGTGTCAAATTGGTCATGGTCAACTCTTGAGAAATGGAATGAAAGCTAAAATGTGCCATCAACTGTTATCAAAATCAAGTTATGTGTTGAGAAAGCCGCGGAACCGTCCGTAGCTATGACCACCAATCTAGTCCAAATGACAACAAACAGAAATGAAAACTTATACGGAGCTGTACGTGAAGACCAGTGAAGACGAAGGATTGCAGTTGTTGTTTTGTATGTCGTAGATATTATTGGATGGAAGTGTCATCTCGATTTCAAAGCAAGGGTGCAGTACCTAAAAATTAAGTCTCTGTGTCTGTGACGAAGCCCTATGTAAAATCCATTAAGAGCCAACATTTAATAACATCCTCCTTCGAATAAAACGATGATACCTAGCTACTGTCAACTAAATATTTACATTTAAGCGATCTTGGAGAATTGGTCTACTAATCTACACATTTTCTTTTGGAATATTTGTAAGTCAAGTAATATTGCGAACATGTCGAAACCTAAAAGAGATCGAGGAATGGAAGAGCTATTTAGGGTTCCTATCTTCGAGTCGGGAAGTCAACGCAGTGTAGTGGAAGATTATTCCGCGGAAGAAGAAAACGACGAAAGTGTTAGTAATAAACCTCAAACTCAGGAATCTGAAACTGCAAATCGAAATAAAGGTGACCACGGACTGCTTTTCGAAAATCCGACTGAAAAAGAAAAGGCTGAAAATCGACAACAAATGCTAAATCTGTTGCAAGGGAAGCAGGGGCTAGCTTGGGCAAGAAAGCTTTTCTTTCTTAGTACTGAAATGATATTCCCTGGTTTTGTTCAATCAGCAGAAGCTCAGAACCATATTGGATATTACAGTATGTATTTTTAATTATCTTAACAATTCTAATTACTAAAAAATATGAATCTAAAAATTATATTTTCTTTTACAGTGGGTGTAAGAGTGCGATCGTCCTGTTTATTGCAACTGTTATTGTATGCAGATGTGTTTTTCTTTGCTTTTTGGCTACTTTCATTTGGATTCACTGTTGATATTACGGTAACTAGTAATTAGTAAAAGAACCCTTTTACCTAATTTAATAACCATGTTATAAAAGCGAGACGAATACATATTAACTTTACCTATACATTAATTTTTATATTTTTAGACGTCTGTTTTGAAAGAGCTGCACGGATATTTATTCATTTGCCTTGCCATCCTCTTCAGCATAATAAACATTGCTAGAATACGATTTGGATTCTGGGGAAATGAAAACGACGAGGTATTTATTAAATCTTGAAGTCATTTCAGGTTTAACTTAAAGATTAGGGAAGGCATTTTAGACGTTTATTTATCCAAACCTTAGTATTGGAGTGGCTAATTAACTAATTATATACTGCAATGCAATTATGTATTTTATTCCAGGTTCAATATCTTGCCCTGTATTGGATGACCACAACTATTGTCGAATTGCCATTATTGGGGTTCCTTGTTTTTACTGATGTATTTTCCCCTGTGGTTCTTCCTTACATAATCACAATGGACTCAATAATGCTGGCATTTATATTTATGGAATCATTTGTCGGTTTTCATCATTTCAACAATTTGCTCCATGATGAAATCAAAATAATGCGAATGGCTCGACGAACAGAAAATCTCCTTCGCAATCGTGCTGCTACTGCTCATTTACGTCCAAAAATTTCTAATACGGTCAAAGGTCCACATATTCAATGGGTGCCAAAAGAAGGTGTGGGCGACGAAGCTGAATCATCTTCTGAAGAATCTGTTCAATCCTATGAAGATAATTTAGCTTACTCGTCGAGGGTTAAACCGATTTCCGAACACATGTCTCCACCACAAGATTACAAGTCTCCAAACGTAGATGAATCCAAGCAGCATAAGCATAGAAAATCTCGTCGCAAAAGTGATCCTGCAATTGACTCATCAGAATCTTCCGTTGGGAGCGAAAACAAAGATATTGGTATTCGTTCTTTAAAAGAAAGTAAAAAGTTGACTTAAAATCTGCATCTTATGATTTGTGACGTGATTTTGTTAAACCGAGTCGGCCCAGTCAGTTTTATATTATAACATAACAATGTTTAATTTAGTTTAATTTTCAGTTATATAGAGTGCCGTTTGCAGACGATCTGGTTGTTATCTACTGACTACTAAAGTTACCATATTTATGTTTACTTATTGTTAAATAATCACCACCTGTGTTTCGAAGTCGTGTACAAATGATGGTATTTATTTAAAAGATAATTGTAATATTTAATGTAACATTGTAAGCACACTGTATGGCCACCTGACATTCATATGGTTAAGGTGTATTGTACAGTATAGTAAGAAATAAGTGTAAAAAGTAAAAGCTCAATGATTTTATAAAGTTAGGAATGTATCACCGCTAGTTATAAAGAGTATTACTAAATTGTAGCTGAGCTGAAGTCTTTGAGATTTGACTCCCTATAAGCAGCTTGATATTCTTGTCAAAACGATGATCTGAGAATTTGGATTAAATATTTCAAATCCCAGTCCTATTGCTACTTGAACATTATCATCTTTACTAAAAATTGCCTTTCATTTTAAAAGTTCCTTAATAATATTAAAGTGTTATTATCACATAGTTAATTATATCGAGTCGTATTGAAAACAGCCTTCCATAAATCCAGTCTTTCAGTAAATGGCTCTTCTATCACACTGGGATCATTGTTAATGTTTAAATATAGCAAAGGTTGCTTTGCTATGGTCGCTGGCCATGAGATTCCTCTGAAGTTTGAAGGTTTCCTAAATAGTCACCATAATCAAAAACGTTTAGTAACACGGTAATACTAATGGGATTTAAAAAGTTTTCTAGTGATTGAGTAATTACCCTTCTTTTGCAAATGATGCCCAAAGATTTACTACCGATTTAGATAGTGGATATTCTTCATACGATTGTTTAATATTTGTGACAAAATCCATTTTAAAAAATAATGCGATTTCATCAAAGTGGCAGGCCCCTGTATAAATTAACACAAATTTAATTGAATGCAAGTTTCATCTTTGTCACTGTTGCCATTGTCATTATCTCATTTAATATGCGTTAATTGTAAGAGCATCTTTTAAATGTAAATTGTTACCATAATGGTGCTGTTTTACTCCAAAAATGAATTCCGAGACCCAGTTATAGAATAAGACGTAACCGGCATCTAGTTCTTTGGGAAGGTAGCCACTCATTGAGAAGAATAATTGCGCCGTGCCAAAATGACCACGATGAGTGTAATAATAATTGTATGTAGGAACATATTTTGACATTTGTTGAGCTGAAATGTGATGTCCGAGGAAGAAACTCGAATCGGAAAACATGTTGATAACTTGTGGCAAAGTATTCATAGTTATTGGCTCTTCTCCGAAGTAATACTTGTATATTTTGTTAGACAATTCGACTTTTTTCATATGTATGAGTTCCTGGTAGCCGAACAGAATCGGAAACCAGTGGGTGTAGTTCGCCGTTAATGCCTCGCTTGCTCCAGGAAGACGCATAACCCCTAGGAGAAATATTCTTATTAAAAGTCTCAATATACCTCACAAACTTGTCAGTTTTATAATGCTGTCAAATCTTTTTGTCAATTTTGTGAACAAGCTACACATTATGAGTCTCATTATTAGGTATAGACAAAAGTTAGGGGAGGGGTAATTAAGAATGCATGTATTGGCAATAGTTATTAAGGTACTACATATTAGCCATTTTACATACACATTAATATGCATAAAAGACGAACTTACCCACTGCATACACAAGCCCTTCTTCAGAGTTGACCCCTGTTACCCATGGAACTTTAGTTGTGATATTTCCAGTTGAAATTAATGTGAGGGGATCCTCATTTAAAAATGAATTTGAATCCTGAACCGATTCAATCGTAGGGGAGAAAGCTGCCTCTCGATCGCGAAGCAATGCATTCTGGTAAAAAAAAATATTGAAGATAATGAATTGCAATATTTCCTATTTTGCTGACGATATACCACTTTTTACATCTATATTGCGTAATAATAATGAGAGTATAATTAATTCTCATGAGTTTGACGTGCGAACATGGCTATGGAGTGAAATGGGTATTTAATGTTTTTTATAGTTAGTAAAAACGGCCAGTGCAAATTAAATACAGAAAGATAACGATTTATATGTTCATACTATGTGTTTCATGTGAAAAACGAAAACAAAGACTTACAATCATTTCTCCGTGGTTTGCGTTGATAACTTTTGCGTCTAACTTCTTCAGACATTTGACCATAGTTCTTGTACAATTTGTAGGGCAATTAAGCCTTGTTGCAAAACGAATGGCTTGTTCTCGAGGATTCCGGGTTAAAGTCCAATGATTTGCAGCTGTTCCACTCATGGAGATTGCTCTGTGAAATAATCCTGGAACAAAAAAGTAGATGATATTAAAATTATGTATGTTGTAGGAAATTCATAGGTGCATAATATAGAGCTAACCCAGCCAGCTACTTAAACCAAAGTATTTCTTTTGTTTACAATTCTGTTCAAGGAGGTTGTAAATAATTATTTCCATTGATATCTTAGTGTTAGCCATTAATACAAGATTGGGTAAATAAAACATGATAAAATGTTTTGCAAAAGGATTAAATACATTGTAAACATTCATTCATAAACTTTGCACAAAATATTTTAAAACCAATTTAGCTAATTTTTTGCATTGCAAAACGAAAATAAATAAAATGTACATGTATTGTTAGATATGTAATTTCACCTTTTGACATAGGTGACAGCATATGAAGGTGAATTGAAGCACCTCCAGCACTCTGTCCAAAAATGGTAACTTTATTTTGGTCTCCTCCAAAATACTTGATATTTTCTTGAACCCATTTTAAAGCCATTGTCTGATCTTTTAGTCCCATATTCCCTCTAATAAGTCCATCTCCAGTATTTAGGAACCCTGAAACATACAATTTTTATGTTATTTAATAGCAAATTGGATCGGGGGATAATTTCCTGTAGTAGATATCTTATGGGGTTGCTACATGCATATGATAGACAGTTTACCGAAAGACGATATTCTGTAGTTGATGGTTACAATAATCACGTCTTCATCCATGAAATAAGTCTGTGAATAAAGGTTAGATAGGTATAATTTGTTCAAAAATAAGTCTGATGAAAATCTCATGGGCTTAAGCTATTTAACTTACTGGTTTGTAGTCACTTCCACTCCCAAGCATAAACTATTGTGAAAAATAAATTAGTACAATAGTTTAGTTATATTATAAAATAATTAACTGATACAATAGTTTAGTTATATTATAAAATAATTAACTGATACAATTTTTTAAAGATAAAAGTGCATGATCGCATAGTCTCATTTTAACTAACCAAACCTCCATGAATGTATATCATCACGGGCAATCTCTCTGACTGTACATGACCTAAACTTCCGATCTGCAAAAAAATCATAATATTATGGTCAATCGGTTGAGTAATTACTATTGTGGTAATGACCTACATCAATATTAATGTATTTGACTTAGAATACCGAAAATATTAACTATTAATTAGGTACTATACTATAACTATACACTAATTAATGCCATCATTGGATGTACTAAACACATGTACTTGGTACGAATATAATTGTAACATTGTAACATTGTAAGATCGATTGATTCCCTAATCCATGCATATTGTTATACTGCAGTTAAAGGTCTTGTCAAGTCTTGTCTGTATAGTTTGTGTCTGTATCTACATTTATTTGTCTTTGTTAAATTGCCTGTAATTGTATTGTACAATAGGTTATACCTACACAAATACTGTAATGACCTACGTAAATTGGCTTTACGTGCTATAAATACCACATAACTCAAAAAATACATCTAGACGCTTGCAAAATAATAGTAAAGTTGGCTTTCAAGACAAACTTACATGTAAGTACCTACGTAATGTTTATACTGTTTGCTTAGTAATTTATATTCATACTAATATTTATATCGCACATTATAATCATAAAAATTGTGTAGAAATTTTAGTAGTCTACATAAAACGTAAAAAAGTCAACTTTAGATGGTCAATGCCTTGTTTGAGCAGGGAAGCTGAACGGGAAACTCATTGATGAAACAAACGAGTAAGTGGCTATCCTTTACCTTCTACTCAACTGAATTGCGTTGATGATTGAATGATTGTCAAGGTTAAGGAATAGGTAGAAGATATATACCTGTAATGTTAATAGACTATGTTAATGCATAGCAGAGTACATAGGAACATAACGTTATAAGCATATCATAAAGGTAATATATAGTTGTCTGCTCTCCATTTATTATGACATCACATATGTTCCCTTATTATGAAAACAATTGAAACTTCAGCTTATTCTACGACGTAACCTATACCGTAGTAAATATTTTGTGGAAAATAATTTAATTTGTCTACAAGCAATTGCAATTATTTCTGTTTTTGTAGATCTCAAGGCAAACTATTCATCACCTCATGCAATCTTGTTTTTTCTAGACAACCATTGCATTTTTATTAAATGGATGATCATCGTACATTTGAAGACTTTAGTGGTATTGTAGCAGTTACATAATCACACCGTTACAAACGCCGCCCAGTTGCCAGTTATGTAGACATACTTAACATCTACACAGTAAAAATAATAAAATGTCTCGTCCAGGAACGCCATGTTTGCTACTAAACCACATCACTTGTCGAGTTGCCTTTGTGCTATTCGTCTTGAGATCATTGTGTTATATATAGATTCAACACACCCAGAACACGAAGTAATGCATATATTATGTAAACGGGTATTATAAAACAAAGCCACACTATATTCTATTTTGCATACATAAATATTTAGATGCGAACTACTGCTCAGCCTATAATATATTATGTAATACCCAATATACATAGCTAAGTACAACATCAAATTACGATTAAACAACTACAATAAATCATCTCAGGCAAAAACAATCGTGTAGATTCTAGTTAATAGTACTCTCGAAATAAGTTAGAAAATAATCTATCAATCTTATTCCTGGGTACTGGTTTCAGATTCATGGGATCACAACAGATCGCATAGGCACCAGTACCACATATAATACTATTTAGTAACAATCTTCAGAAAGATGCTCACTTGTAAAACTTATGATTTAAAAGGACGCAAAATGATAATAACACCAACACCAAATGTATGATCATTATACAATTTTTAAAGACAATGTCAATGTATCAGTTCCTGATTAATGAACGAGTACTCTTATATTATGTATGCATCACAGTTACGTGCCTTTTGTTACCTTGACCGACACCCCGTTAGTTCTGATATAAATTGGGTTCCTTACAATACATAATAACTCTGGTATATATTTATGTAATAGTGTCTGAGATTTGCAATTGCAATGCCAATGTCAATGAGTAACTTTTACTTACTTAGCTGTTATACGTACGAATACAAAACACACCTCTCCTCAATGTCACGACAAGAATATCTACCTACTTAGTGCTTGTGCTGTACATATTCATTATAAAGATATTCGTATTTATTAGTTGCTTTATGTATGAGTGTTGCAGGGAATGAGCAAAATCAGACATTAAATGCCTATACGATAAGCAAAATTATCCCAAGATTGCAGTTTTTGGCGATAAATAAGCATTGGGCTTACAATAATCTTAACATTGAATTTCCCGAATATATTTTTATATGCGGTCAAATCAAGAAGCTATAATTATATACTGTGTTATATAATGTGTTCTATGGGCATGCTCCTGAAAGAACTAATATTATAAAACCATTTATTATTATTATTATTATTAACATTGAATTTCCCAGCCTGATAAAGGAAGTTACGCGGATTCCAAAAAGTGTCACCTTAACAATCATAAATCATGATCATAAATGTCGATTTTACAGGCACTTACATTTTAATTTAAGTAGTCTTAAAATGGGCATTTATCATTGCCAATTGTTGAGGTAGGTGGTACTTTTTGGAATTCCCGTAACTTGCTTTATCAGACTTGAAAATTCAGTATTAAGAAATGTTAAGTTAAATACTTATTTATGGTCAAAAACCGCAATTTGGGAAAAATTTTGCTTATTGCCTAGGCTTTGACGTTAAAGCCTGATTTGGTTCACTCTCTGCAACATGAGTGTGTGAATATATATGTACCTATATTGATATACTGAGTGTGGTGCTTGCATGCAAATACAACTCGCCTTACTATATAAAATACATCCAATTCAAAGTCAACGTTTCCCACGTGTAAACCAACCGGAAGCTACCTTCATTGATATAATGCACATACATATACCTGCTATAAAATATTTACTACAACATTAAAGATATAAACAAAGTCAATATCCGGAAATAGGTACCTTAAATTTTGACGTAGCCGGAACATGAACATTGAGAGATAAACAATCTTCATCACCGCTATAGGTTTCCATGAAAGGGTCTACTTGTAGACATCTGGGACCGTAGTATAAAGCCGATTTAACCCCTTTCCATGGTTTTGGTCGTTCTGGTGGCTATTAGCAGATTAAGAATTGATTATACATAATTAAAAAAACATAATTTTCATGAAATATTGTTTATGAAATGATATAATAATTATTGCGTTACCTCAAAACGCAATTCTCCTATTGGTGGACTAGCGTAAGGAATTCCCCTAAATTCATAAAAAGGTTTCCCATCTCTAGATGTGGATGTAAATCCTTTAATTTTCCCATAATTAGTGCTAACAATCACCGGGTCTTCCCAAGATAAGTATTCATGTCCAATATGAAGAAATGCTGCTGTTGCAAATATCAGGGCAACAGCTACGTTTGTTTTTGACATTTTGGTTAACTGGTCCATTTAGCAATGAAAATTGCAGAAATGGAGTAATTGGAACCTATTTTGAGATGTAGGAAGCACAGAACTATATTATTATTATATCACCGCCACAAATTCTGAAACAATGTAGCACGTACGCACGCTGAACATAAAAGTATATGGAACAATTTAGTTATTAAATGAAGATTTGACGCTGATGCGTACATTAATATTTTATTTAGCCACAATTTCAGTAGCATGTATCAGCCAGAATCTGTGTCAATAATGATTAATAATGATACAGTATTTGTCAAGGTGGATTCATGAAACATTCAGAGTAGCTTGTGACGTATTTAGCTACCAAAATACACAGTTCTGTGTAAGTATCAGTGAATCATGTTATCAACAACGTTTACTTGAGAGTTGAGAATGTCAGAACAGTAGGTTTAACGGACTATGTACTATTGGCAGTGTATTTTTGTACTTTACTTAATAGGAATTCGGCATGCATTCACATTTTCATTTACAAAGGAATTATCAATATACAGATATCACTTCACTTCACATTTTCACAACTCTACAGGTGTGCTCACATGGAAAATACAATTTCACCTGTTGTACACAATTCATTAACTACGTGCTATACCTATATATCATTCAAATCTAAATATTTAAACGCACGTTGCATTCTGTCTCGGTCTGATGACAGCTTATAACCGAGAGAAGTAACTGGACTAAAGTGAAGGCACTATTAATATTATTGACACTTCAGGAACTATTGTTATTTAAATATTTATATGTAGTGTGTATCTAGGAACTGGAACGTTTAAGTGTTAAGGTAAAGGTACCAAAGGTCTAACACCAAAGGTCTAGCACCAAAGGTGTAGCCAACTAATCTATTTAAAACATAAGATTTTTATACTGCTTCCATTTAACTTGGGAAGCTTAATTTAAATATGTATATTTGTATTTGTGTAAATAGTAATGGCAGTGATGGCTTGTGTTACTATTCTTGGGAATATTTTTCCATAAGAAGTGATGCTGTTAGTTTCGATGGTAGCTGCGATCTGATAAGTGCTATGTGTATACTTGTGTACCTATCTAACTTTTATATAAACCACATTTGTGAGATACAATAAAATTCCCTGAGGATATCCAGTGAACAAATAAGTTCTTTAATGGCATATACTCTTTGTGGATTATATAAGTAATTAATATTATATCCTCCCTAACCTACATACAATCGACAAAAAAACTTATTCTGGTTATTTTATAAGCGGTTGTCTTTTACTATAGTACACTACTACAAATAATGGGTGTCCGATACGAATGATATGTATGTACACAACGTAGAACAGTATATAATATTATGTATTATAGATCTTTAGTTCTTGTTAGCCGCTTGTGTTGTCCCAGTGGCTACCACAAAACAAAATAAAGTTGATAATTCCACAATGTGAGACTCTTCTTGTTAATAAATGCTGTGTATAGTATGTAATGTACTACATACATTATAGTATTCAATACATTTACTAGGAATCTACAAAATAGCACTTGGTTTTATTATGGTAGGACTTGTTGGTGGAATGTACATATTATATACCTAATTACCTACCTACGTACAACGAATAAATATCTTTACCTTCAGCAAAATCTTATCTATGCGTGGAAACTACTATTAAGTTATACTACTGTGTCTTATATGTATTCTTGTAGAGGTAGCTAGGTAATTGCCACTGTTAAGCCTATGCTATGTATAGCATTTTAGTGAGGTATCATACTTATGCTTACGTTATGTTAGTATCTACAGTTGTGTAATCTCTTTTCTATATTTACCTGTTTAATGGCTACATTTTCCTTAAACACGTTCCATCAATACAAGTGCTACCTACATTTATTAAAGCTTTTTGTCTGAATACGGCTAGATGACATTATAATAAAATGCTTTATATCTTAGACTGTTCAAACCACATAATATTCTTATTCGTATATTATGTAATATTAAGAAAACATAAAATATTACTGTGTGGTAGTCCACAAGAATCAGCACCAGCAGAACAAAATCAAGGTGCATAAGTCATAACGTATCAATGTACTCTCAATCCCAATTTTCCCAATAATATCATTATTTATGAGAAGTGGTATGTTTGGTTGCTTCTCTTGTAGGACAGCACAATTAGGTTGTTCAATCGTTCTATGTCATGCCCAAACAAATTGATTCCATTCTTTTAAAGCTTAACTTAAGAGTTTATTGTTGCCCATGATTGCGAATATTGTTTATATTATCGTTATGTAAATACATCAGATGATAGTGACCGATATGACTTCTTGATGAAAGAAGGATATAGTATGATTATTGTCCCAACACAACCTACTAAAATATTACCACAGTGTGTCATCACTATCACCATACTATTCATATGCTGTGCTACGCTATACTTTATTATTTTAATTGTATTAGAAATATGCAATAGATACAGTATATACTTCCCTAAGTAGCAGCTTATTTTGCCACATGATATGACTGGCAGTTTCAGATACGCTATAATGAATGATGTTCATTGACATATTTAATATTAAATATTTGTAGTATTACTTATGTAGAACAAGGTCCGGTCGTTTGCTTTCTGTCATCAAGTAAACAGTATTAAGTATTGTTACAGTTTCAGTTTTTTATGTGCATCCGTAATTATTATTAATTATTAATTTCTATATAATTTTTGAATGAAATGCTTATGGCAGATAGAAAATATCGATATTGAATGTTTTTATCATAATATTTCAATATGAACAAGCTTCCAATAGCATTTATTAATATACTTTATGCATGATAAATGCTTCTGGTATGTAAATAAAGATGATTTGTGGCTTTGGGTAGTTTCCTTCTTCCTTCCATATCATCCTAAGCTTCTTAGCTAACAATCGTCGTAGTAGTAATATGATACTGTCCACCAAATTAGAATTGAGGCCAAAGTCCGTGTATGAAGTTACTGAAATTGCTGCTAAAAGAGCATATTATATAGTTCTTTGTATTTCACATGCACAAGCTTATTGCAAGACCTACAGATTGATGCGTACTTTATAAAATACACCATATTCATATCTAGTTGACATAGATTGGGTTGACGTGTTGGGTCCTGCCTGGCTGGGTTCAAAAAAGTCATTCTTCACTATGACGATTAAGTGTATATTTCCCGTATTACTACGCAGCTGAGCTGAAGAAGTCAAATACATGATTGCCATTGTCATGTTTGTACATTTACTGACACCAACAAAGCTCAAATCAATTATTTGCTCACGAGGATAGGGCATTGACAGTATACCACTAGTAAGTATCAAGTCCTGAAAACCATGCAGTAAATGAATGGTTGGTTTGAAGAAAGCATGCTAGGTCAAGACATAAAAACTCCAGAAACGATTATCTTTTTTTCAGTTCATACTTGTAAAACATACTTCAATGGACAAACCATATCGATGGTATATAGTATAATATACCTTTAAGTATGAAGCATGAAGAAGCGACCAAACTGTTTGTAAACAAATGAATCTATTAAAAGATCCCGTTAAAGTTACTTAAACTATCAAATCGCATTTCATACAAAGGATGATTGCCAGTCGCCCATATGTAGACTGTTACATCAGTTGTATGACCTTTGTATGCATTTAAGTATTCAGCAATTCCCTTTTCTTAAAAGGAGATGTATACTATAATACCTATTAGTATTACGTGCCCGAGAGATAATGTTGTATTTAAGGCTCCCAAGAAATAGGGACCGATTTAACATTTACTACTAGTAAACTTTAAATGTTCCATTGTAAATTATTTTTTAACATTAATATTCGTAATATAACCGAGCAGATGTTGATGTTGTCACCTAAGCACTTTGACTTCTACTCCAATACACCTGAAGTTGTCTACGGCAGAATAGTACCTTTGACTTTGATCAGACAGTGAAGTTTAGTGTGGATTTCATATGTTTATAAGTAGATTACCACGTATTTGATTATTAGGTTATGTACAATTGTGATTACGATTTATCATATGATTAGTATGACGAATCGTTTGATAAATGTTTTTCCAGTTGCAGAAAAGCATACTAATTAATTTTGTTGTTTTTGTGACGCATTTATAGATTGGCTGTAAAAGACGTATCAGCAAATCTGAACTCTAAACTGTCACACTGTCTACATCATGGTAGTCATGTTATGATTTAATAAATCACCATCACTTGCTCACTATTTTTATTCTCCATTAATTAGAATTCTACTCTACCCACCATATATTTGACATCATAAAATCCTCATAATCATATCAATAAAATCCTAGTAACTTTGTGAAATATAGCACATGAACTAATAAACCCTAAGTAAGATGGTGAATGCATTTGATTAATGGTAATATGTGCATGAAATTGTGGACACACGCTATTAATTTTATGGCTATCTAACGCAATTTATTTGGTAACCAACAAAATATTTTTGCATTCGCATCTGATTTTGTTTCGTTTCTGTGTTGGGCTCTTTTACAATGCAAAATGCTTTTTTACTTATAATTATAACTTGATCTAAAACTTATAATATGTACACCAGGATTTACGACAGGTGATACAGAAGTGTGTGCTATATGTAGTAGTTAAGTAATGTAATTGAATTTTGCATTTTACGAAGATGAGAATCCCCTTACTTTATTGTGCTATCTCTCACATCTAGTCACTTATGCAGGTATAATATAATTAATGTTTTTCCCCATCACTTAGTTGTTAAATTGCACTCCAGCTTTCCTTTCGTAGGTCAATTATCTGAATTATATATAGTGAGCTTATCAGTAAAAGTTAAGATAAGGGCAAATTTTTAAAGCTGCAGTTTTTACTAGAAATGCATAAACTCATCAGCATCAGCTAATAGTAACTTTTAGATTGTACCATTGCGATTTATTATATCAGCCTTATTTTGTTGATTTTTGATGTAAGTGTACACTCAACATTGCGGGCAAATAGAGAGATCTCGTAGCTCAAAGTTAAGTACTTATAATTTGTACTCACATATTATTAACTCAAAAATAATGCAATGCAATAGAATATATACTTAGGAACAGGTTTATGCATTTAGAGAATTATAGTAGACAAGACATAATGGGCTGATGTGCGCAGCTTAGGTTTTAGGTAGCAGTAGTAGTATATGTATATTATGGTCATGCATGCTTGAACGAAAATATATATCATGAGAAAAATATTAGAAACTATTATTTTTAAAAATGATAATGTCTGTAGCTAAAAACTAAGGTAAATTAGTTAACCAACTGAATTAGTAAATAATTTATAATGGGATGGTTTAAAAATCAAGGCAAAATATTTGCATCTTTAATTCACTCGAATAGCACTATACGCAATAGTAATACACATCTGCATAACTCAAATAATTAATCCTCAATGAACTTCATAAATGGGATACGGGGCAAACATACCATGATATACAAAATGTAGATACGTTTATATGTACAGATCTAACATATTATTATAGAAATAGATTAAGGCATTTTTCGTCAAAAATATATGCATTAACCTTTCCTCACCTTGTGTCTTCTGAAAATAAGTAAACTATTTAATATATTTTCCATTGGGGAAATTATTTACGTGAATGTGAAACCTTCATTGAGAGAGAAGAAATATTTGTAATGTACACTGTTTAAATTTTAAGTTAAAAATGCTAATTCGAGATTAATCAACACATAGGTATATGTATTGGTAATGCCAATTTTGGGTAAGACATACAAAGAATACGAAGAGTTTTGAAATATTAACAGTACGAACGATTAGATAATATTCGGAGATATATCTAGTAGTTCAATTTCAGAAGTTATGTTCTTGTTCTCCTGTGTGATATTGCTGATGACCTTGCAAGGTTTTAAATTAAGAGTCTTCCAAAAGTGTGATCTAGAACCATATGGCTCGTCCATCATAAAGCGAGATTGATTGTCCTTATCGAGTCTCATAACTTGGAATATAATATTTTCTTTGGAATTTATGCTTTCTTCTGTGATATTTACTGGTAGCCAAGATTCTTCAAATGGTTTACTGTGATATAAAAAAGAGAGAACATAAATTACCTAAAATGTGTTGCCTTACAGATCAACTGTATGAAGAATGCTTTTGCTTAATTAATTACCCATTTTCAGCAAAGGAGGCAATTGTTTTAATGAAATATTCAGACATTTCATAATCCTTCCCAAAAGTTGATTTAGCTTTGTGAATCGGTTGCATTGGTAAATTGAACAGTAATGGCAACTCATCGCCGTGACAGACTCCTGAAATATTAGTAAATACAATAATTACAAATATTGTATTGGTTTTACTTTAGCAAAGCACACGTATGAAAGCATACAGAAATGTTTCTCATTCTTAATTGCAAAATGATATTACTATACATTTAGGCTTAAAAGCCCCATACTGTGTGTATGCGATACCAATTAAAATAGGATTTACCATATTGTTTCAATTTCATTCTGAAAACATTTGTCTTAATCCAGCTCCATCCTGATGTCACAACAATATCTGCAATGGTTGGGACGAAGTATGTCATTTGGAAAGCAAGCCGTGCAAAACTGAAAGAACCTTGGTATGTGTACAAAAATAAGTATACTGGAGATTCCGAATGCTGTCCATGAAAAAGCGCACTGTTGTGCAACCCTTCAAAAAAAGCTCGATCCGAAAGGAATTTTGTAAAATTGTTTAAATTGTTCATGCTAATTTCGGTTGTAGAATTTCCTAGATAGAATTCTCGTATTTGATTTGCAATAGATTTATTCTGTGGCTCATCGTCAAAACTAAAGATTGAGGGTATCCATTTAGTCCAGTTTTTATTTATCTCTTTTCGGATCGTGTTGTTTTTAAGCATAGCTGTACCATAAGACATTATATGATATAGGTTAGTTTACTGATTTACTCTGTCTATGTGCACATGTTAGGTTAAGTTTAGTTAAATAATTATGAAATATTACGAGCAGCATATATTAATCCTTCTTCAGAATTGGCTCCCAACAGCCATGGAACTTTTGATATATTTCCAGATTTTATTATATTCAAAGGTGTATCATGTAAAAATGCCTGTGTAGAATTTCCAAAATAGGTCTCCACGGTTGGACCAAAAATTGCCAAGGGATGAGCCAACAAAAACTGATAAAGAGCACAATATAAATACATGATTTATATGTATATTTGGAATTTTGGAATATCTGCAAAATCTTTAAAGTTTTAACTCATCGTACCCCTGCTTCGCGGTGTCCCTTTACAATTTGTACTCCCGTGAGATTTTTTAAGCAGTTGACTATTTCGCTGGCAGATTCCATATCACATCCAAGATTCTTTGCAAATCGTCTCGCTTGCTTTTGAGGGCTATTTTTAATGGCCCAGAAATTAAGTGCTGTTCCACTTTGGCTGATGGCTCGGTGGAACAGTCCTGGAGATAAAAGCTATCATAATTAGAACCATTCATCCTGTAATGTGCTTGTTCCGTTTCATATTTCGAATAAATTCACCTCGAGACATAGCAGATAACATATGTAAATGTACACAAACACCTCCAGCAGATTCTCCAAAAATTGTAACTTTATTAGGATCCCCTCCAAATTGGCGTATATTATCCTGTACCCACCGTAATGCCATAGTTTGATCCTTTAGTCCCATATTTCCCTGTATTTCTTCGGTTCCCATATTTAAAAAGCCTGACGGTAATTATCAAATAGAATATTCAACTTTAGTCAATATTCGATATATAATACGTAGGATGTATATACTTTATAGATGTTTCTACTTTTTTATGCTGAGAAAACAATTTAAAAACTTTACCTAGAGCTCCCACACGATAATTTACCGTAACAAGCACAACATCTTCGTCAAGGAAATATTTTCCTTTGTAAATGTTTCCACTTCCGTGCATAAAAAATCCTACCCAAATATATTCCCACAGTTAAATTACAGTAGCACATAATTGCGTAATGCGTAATGTTAGAAAGAAAAAATTAAACAACCTCCATGAATATAAAATATCACCGGTTTCAGCTTTTCGTCTTCAATTTTAACTTCCGATTTTTCAGATGCATTTGCATACTGCAAAAATAGTTTGACATAAAATTAAATTAACGTATTAATGCATTTCCTCTGAATATCACTTGAAAGGCAATACCTGGTGTGTATAGACATTTAAGGTGAGACAGTGCTCTTCTTCTCCAAAAATTATTCTAGATACCAAATGTATTTGAAGACAGTGAGGTTTCCTAGATGTGGCATCTCGAATCCCTTCCCAGCTACCTGGAAGAACCGGAGCCTAAATATATTGAATACGACAAACATAAATTCAAGCTTCCTATAGTAATTATTCTATAATTATCCTAAGGATCTGCAGAATAATTGGGGATTAAAAATTGCAAAAAGAATATGTGTGCGTCCCTTATGTGCGAATGGTATTGTTATGACACATTAACATTATGTAAACGTAATACGGTAATACTCTAAAGACTCTAAACCCATTTACTCTAAAACGTAGATCCCCAATTGCTGGCTGTGCATACGGAACACTTAGAAATTCATATACTGTTCTCTCATTTCTGGATACAGACGAAGTTCCTTCTAGAAGTCCATAAGACGTGTTAACAAGAATTTGCGGTGTAAAATTCGTTACGGAACTCAAGAACAATGCAAATGTTGTATTAAAGGGCCACATTTCAAATTAGGGAGAATCCAAACTTGCAAACGGAGCTGCGTAGCTAAGGTTTTAAACTGAACACTAGGATTTTGATAAATGTACTTACTACTTACTTAACGGTTGCATACCTACATAATATGACGTTGTCGGAAGCTAGCAGTAAAATGCACATATAATTAAAATTAATCAAATACAATTTTGCAAGTTGAGTATTACTCGTCTGGAAATGCGTTTTATAAGTTAAACAACAGATCACTTACAAAGTGCTTAGATAAGTAAATTATTTTTTACTTATGGTGCTTGTTTTCTGCCTGTTGGCACTTTAAATGTCTAACTTACCAGAAGCTGAGATTAAGTACGTACGTAGCTTACTGTCATTTTTAATAAGATTCACTTTGACATTGTGTTATATAAGCTTAATAAATATAAGAAATTATTATGCTGTTCAGATGAGATTATTTATGTACCATACTGGATTCATGACGCAAATATTATATACTAGTGTGCGCTTACACACTGAAGCTATATAAAATATTGCTTACATTTTAGTGTGTTAGTGCTTAATAAGTTGTAAGTATATGGTCAATGTGACATGTATATTATATCAGCATAGTTTTATGTAAATTATGATCCATTGCTTTTTTCAAAGACCTAATGATGAATGTAAACTGTACATACTATACTACAGCTACATAGATTAACCTTACCTATGATCTATTTCTGTATACTAAATGATGCACACATTTACTTTTCTGTCTGCATATAAGTTTACTTGACTTGCAGACAATGAAAGACGGGTCAGATCAATTCGCGCTTACCTATTTATAATTGTGTCCAATTGTCACAGATGTAATTAAGTAGTTACATACGTGTCGATACAAATAGCAATTTACATACCACCTGGTTATCTATGATTAGTTGAGTATTTGCGTAGTATTTATGATAAGTATAAGAGGTATGCTGTTACAAATAGCAAAGACAATTTGTACTACACAGTGCGCATCTGAACTTTTTATGGAGCTTTTTTCGCTCATACATTTCTTTGCTACTAAGTAAGTAGGAAGTCATCTTTATCTTATTCTAGCTTAGAACACAATCTTAATTTTTATCAGACTTTATATTAAATATACAGAAAATATATTATGTAACTTATGTAATGTGGGTCGAGATTTGTCATAAACAAATCTTGGCCTAGGTTCAATAACCTGAAACCAGTTATAACAGAAATTAATATTGTATTGAACTTGTAAACAATTTGTATTTCTGGTAATAAACATAGAAAATGACACACTTTCTTTATGGAGACCTTATTTAATTTCGCAAATTAATCCCTGTTGAAAATATTTATTCTGTATAGGAATAAGTATACATTGCACATACTTTACAATGCAACACAGCTAGTTACGATTAATGAAGCATGCAAATAATTAGCAGACAATTGTAATCGGTCTGTAATCTTAACTCTTTACAGACATTGTGATATTACAAGTCAGCGTCCTCAAAACAAATTCGTTAAGTATATAAAAGATGAAAACTACCGCAGTACCGGCAAACATAGACAACAAAGCCGGATTAAGTCTGGTAAAATTGCTTACTATACCTACTATAGCATTTGTTATACTAGTATAGTGTTTAACCTGACTTCATTTCTTATATTGGGCCGTATAGTATTTATTGCATAAATAAACAAATCTTTTTATAGACATTATTTTGGTCTTTTTGCTTTCAACTATTCAAAGCTTACTCACATCTTCTCAATAACTTTATAAGTTGCGTATTCAGAAGTAATTATGCCATTTTCAGTTGTAAAAACATGTGGAAGAATAAAGCTGAATTACAATTTCAATTACATGTATTGTCTGTTAATACAATTACTTACTTTACAAATTGCAATCACTATGCACTTGGATAGCATGAAAAATTAAAATGTAATGTTTAAGGTAGAAGACAACGCACCACAATGTTCATTAAAATATCCTATAGGAATGATATTCAGCAGTTTGTTCTGAATCCAAATTCATTTAGAACTGCACAGTAGACAAGTATTCTCTGCAAGGGAACTTTTGCAGGTCTGTCTATGGCTAAGCTTCTACACAATGAGCTTAAGTTGCAACTGAAGGGCAGAAAAGTGGACTCTTCGACTTGTCTTACGTATTTTTCCAACTTTTTCAATCGCTCAGCTAGATCTGGCAGATATGCTGAAAATTTTATGGGGCAGTATACTAATCTATAGAGACATTAAAACCAAATTATAAACAAAAATTAATAATAAAGCAAAAAATATTTGTGGAATTATGTAATTAATTTGCGATTAATGGAGCTTGCATTCTTATAATTCTCTATTCTTATAATCTCCTTGAGGAAGGGTCACTGCAATTGCAATACTCATTTTATCCGGAACTCCTATATCGATATCCATAAAATATTTCCTTATGCCTTCGGAAAAAATCGCCAGCATAATTGCTGCGTGTTGCTCTCTTTATCAGTTTGTTGCAAATTCTCTAGCAACTTTAACGAAATTTTATTGCTCCACACAAAAAATCTTTGCCTAGCAAACTGAATGAGAGAAAGCTATATCTTCAGATCTTTATTTGAGTCAGATAGTCGTAAAGACCAAATATACCTAACCAACCTAACCTAATGCAAAACGGCAACTTCCCAGTGAGTTCAAATGGGGCAATTTACCGGTAGGTCCGAAACACTTTTTCAATTAGTTCTGTTGCCGATATTCCATCCCAGAGCAAATAAACCGTGGTAAACGTTGTAGAAAAGGATCTTGACAATAGTGAAAATCATTGTGATAATCATTAATAATTGTTGAACATGGATTGCAGAAATGTTGTGTTTGCAAATAAATAGTAACAGTGAAGCCAGTGAACAAGTCAATGAACAGGACTCAAACAATGCAATGTCGCCGTTATAACATTGAACGTAACAAGAGAATATAAAACTGGAATCTACACTTGCCAAAATTAGTCACATAATAATATCATTTAGTACGGTTGTCATCATAAATTTTATTTTCGCTATAAAAGTTACGTTACGCGTTACATAAAGTATTCAAATTAAAACTATTTTGTTATAGAATGAATTATGGAATAGTACGTGGTCATCATTGAAATATTAATATTATCGCGGCTTTAATTTTAGTCTAGTCAATTTGTGAAACAAATGCGCGTACGCAAATAATTAGTACATATCATACATTTGTCGGCACATAACAGACGTGGGCCCTTGTAATACATCATTGAAATGCATATAAATGCGAGTCGAAGTGTCAAAAGTTAACGGCACAAATCAATAAATTGCAGCGCAAGTCACACTATAAATTACAGTTTTAATATAAAGACAGTACTGGTAGCCTGTCCACGTATCATGTGTCAGGTCTGCCAAACCAAGTAATTCAGTAATTGCAAGTTTGCTTGCTAACCATTTAATAGAATCTAATTAATATTGTACAGAATAAAGATCAGCCCTTAACTACGTCTGTGTTAAATTAATGTGGGATGGGGATCAAAACTGTATCAATATGAAATGTGGAATATTCCATGAATACACCATTACGGTTACAGTACAGTCAGTGTAATGGTATACATATTCATTATGTATTGTCATTAGGTAGGTCACATTTCATGTTAAGATGTTATTGCAATATTCCCATTGAAGAGTTTTGTACTTTGGAAATTGGAATATTTCGAGTTGTATATTATTGAGACAGTTTTGATATATTCTAGTCCCGACTTCTATGTGATAAGGATATTACACATTTTTTGACATGGGCGATTAACTAATTTGAAATCTTTCTCATAAAATGAGCGTAAAAATCGTAATTGAAAAATAGTTAAGTCGGAATTGGAATGGCTATTGGCTACACATTATAATAATACTGTCCTTTTCTCCGGGCACTCTTATATACATGAAATCTCGAATAAACGTTGTCTAATGATTTTGCTTATCACATCAGAAACTATAGAAGATTATTTAACTTTAGCTCTCTCCAATGATAGCAATCTAATTTTATCCGTTGTGATGCTTACTATATAGGGCTTATCTCCCCGATTAGCAGGTACGTAATCTACCACAATATCCCCGGAACATTTGCCATAATACGACATTTTGCTAGTTGTAGGGAGCCATACACATTCTTCTTTTTCTGACCAGTCTGTAGCAACTATGGACGGTACTGCTGTATCTTCATAAGGACTCCAAATCTTTGATCGTGTCATGAAAATCTGATTCTTCCTCACTAACTGTAAATAGAAAATTCACATGTTATTGTTTACTTTTTCTGTTATAATTGAAATTAGCGTGGGTGTTAATAATTACATTTTATAGTGGAAATTACCTCAGCTGTTCGTATAGGTTCCAAACTCACAAGACTATCACTGGACGATGGACGTCGACTTAACTGATAAACGTTTTGTACATTAACTATCTCTTTAGGAGATTTGGCGGATCTTGTTGTGAGCAGCATTAGGTGTGTTTTTGGATCATAGTCCATGTTAGTAAATGCCCCTTCTAAAGGAAGTTTCTCATATTCTTCACAGGTATTGTTATTTACTTGTCCGTACCAGACCGAATTCAAATGTTGTATTACAAGACCATTGTGCCGCCGACCCTGTCTAAAAAAGAATGAAATACAGATTACAATTACAATTGCGATAAACAATACATATACAGCAGGAATAATATATTTAACATAATTATACATTATACATAATATGATGAAATGCCATTTACCCTGTATAATCAGCTTCTCTATCTGTGAAAACCATTCTAGCAACAGGGCTATTATCCAGAGGGGCATCAAATAAATTATGAATTTCTTTTGGCGATCTGACATCATAAGACATTATCTTTCCATTTCCAGTGCCCACGTAAAATATATTTACATTTATCGCATCCCACACACAAGACCACAGGGTTTCACTAGCATTAAAGCTGTGAATAACCACCTTTTGCTCAATATTACTCAAAATTGCTTTCTTGTCCATCCCGCAAGTTAGAACTGTATTGTCAGTATATTTCGCAAAACATAAATCTCTGATCTGTTTTTGATGAAGAACCGACTTTTGATAACTAAACTTAGCATCGTACATCTTAATAATTCTAATTCCAAATGCGCCACCTGTAGGGGATTGAAATAGAAAATTGAAGTTACATGTTGTAATTTTCCATTTAATTAATGATGCACCTATGTATAATTAAATAAACAGCGTAAATTAGCAAATTAAGACTTACTTGGGTACAAGGGGTTTCCAATTGTTTGTGACACCACGAGCATTCCTGATTGCTCAGAATATGCCCCGACACGAAATCCTGCATCTTTTTCATATGCAACACTGGCAATAAATCTAGCAAATAAATTACTTTCTCCATCAAAAGTCTCAGTAGTTCCGGTTTCCACATAGTCGGTGTTGGAAGCTCCTGAGTTTGAAGGCTGTTGTCTTTTCATTGCTTGCAGTTCCTTCTCCTTCAATTCTAATGTAAGTTTAACCCGGTTAAGTCTGTTAACACAAGAAGAAAGAAAAAACCAGAATGAAAACAATTCTTCAAAACTTTAAGTACTTTTTTTAACGAAAAATAGAGTACATAATTACTAAATTTAAGGTAAACTTACTCAAAATTAAGTCGTTCTTTGGATATCTTTACTTTTTCTAATTCATTTTTTGTCCTTTGTAACTCTGCACTATCTAAGGCTATTAAGTTTTTTGTGAACAACAGACGAACATCCGACATAGTTGCTTTGGCATTGCACAATGGGCATGATTTTTGACCGGCTAACCATCTTTGTATGCAGGAATGGCCATATATATGACCACATTTCAAACAACTGATTCTATGGGGCCCGGAGTTTGTGTAAGGTTCCATACATATAGAGCAATTGATGTTATCTTCGGCATCATCGTTGTCACTCTCTGCTTTGGAAGCGGATGCTGCTGGCGTTCTTAAATCTACACAAAATTCAATACCTTAATAGTACTTTTGGTCAGCACATCCATAATTTAAACTGTGATTTTAGTTGTTTGCAATTAATGACTTTTAGGCTGTAAGTTCAAAATTATAGATATAGGTATTACTGTCTGTTGAAATAGGAACAATGGGAAGTACGGAGCGAGATGTGGTAGGAATTTGGGAAGTTTCGCCAATGGTTAAACGGGAAACTTTTCTTGCAGATGTTGGCCCCCTTGGATCCGCGGTTCTCTTCCTATTTCCCGACGGACTCTCGCTGACGTCGCCTGTATTGGTCAATGAGCTTGAGTTAGACCCTTGATTTTCATTTGTCTCGCTATTAGTAGCAAAAGGTGTCTCCTGATCAGAGGGACTAGAGTCCAGTTCATTGGAACTTTCGTCATATTCATCCACGATATTAAACGAAGGTACACGTCCTTCAAATGAGGATGTAAATCCTGTTCCAAACCCGTCCGACGAAACGTTAATCTGCTCAGGGATTGAGGGACCCCAGCTCCCTTCAATTATTGATATTTCGTCGTCTGTTGTGCTGTCGTCATTATTGGCAAAAATGTCTGGGCTTCTCTGTGGTTGCTGCTGCTCTCTTGTATCATCGTCCGTGTCAGAATCAGACATGACTGACATAAATAAATGCATGGACTTTAGCACTTCAAATGACAGAATCTACCACCTAGTTATTCCATTTTTATCTAATAATAATGTATTTGGTTATTATATATAACTATGATTTAGATTAATAGTGTTAGCATTCAGCATTTATTATAATGTTATTCTTTCTTACCTTCACCTTTCAGAATTGAGAATAGGTGTGATTTATGTAGTTTGTTAAGTTAGTGGCGTAGGCGTAGAGATTCCTGTCGTCAGTGTGTACACGGCAATGTCCAACTTTCCCCAAAGGGTATTACCATTAACAATTTCTATAAAAACAATAACAATTAATATTAGTGTATAAGTCTAGTCATAACATCAGACACAATACTTATTGGCAAGTTAAGAAAACATTTTTCAGTTTTAAAAAGTGTCAGCTGCGAATGAGACTCACCGCTGCCGCTGCGTTAGCTTGATAGCATAATGTAAGACGAATGAACCCAAATTTTATAAAGGTTGATGATAAGGTAAACAAATAAAAATCATTAATTAGGTATCTAAAAACAATAATTTTACAAAATGTTTTTGGACCGTTCGTTCGTTCGTTTCCGTTTTGGTGTTTGGGTCCCGCTCTGCTCAGATCTGTTGCTGAATAAATATTGACATTTTGAACTGCTGCCGCCGTACAGGATGGTACTGGATACAGTTTCACTAATTGAATTTACTTCTCTTCTTTCCGGAATGGAACTTGAGAACAGCATCAGACAGAAAGATAGAATTAGATGTAAATAATTTTTTTCATTTTTCAAAGAACATACTTTTGAAAGTGAAAAAATATCAATCAATAAAATGCATAGCCGAATACAAAATAAATGTAAGGTTTTCTTTTCAGATTTCAGAGAATTACATGGGACTTGACTTGGGAACTTAAGGAATATTTGGGACAATGGGAGGAACTGAGATGAGAATTGTTTGATTTTTATCCATTTTTTATTTCAGACTTCAGAGGAAGAATTTAGCAAACATTACTATTAAAATGTTTGACCTGAATAATAAATTCACTCTAAATTCGACAAGAAACGGTCTAATTAATTAATGCATAGATTTCTATAAATAAGCCAGCCTCGAACACTCGGGCGGCCTAAAACTAGCAGTGCTGTAATATTATTCATACCTACTTTCAGTTTGCAAAATATTGCTCATACATTTTCATGTCTCTTGAATGTCGCTCCTTTGTTTTAACAACAGTAATATTAACATTGTATATATTATTAACTTATTTACTAAGCCCGTGCATAACAATATTACGATATTTTGGTAACAATAGAGCTGTCGGTACGCTGTGGTCTGTGGTATGTCCCAATTCAGGCTTGGGCTCACTAAACTTTTGGCCCAAGGAAGTAGTGAACAAATATAATTCATCTCTAACCAAAGATTCCCCAAGGCAAACCCGTTTGCCTGTTGAAAGGGAGATCAGTGCCTCGTTTCTTAAAACAGTTTTTTCATCTGACGAAAGAAACTGTTCAGGTCTGGATCTCACTATCTCACCAAATCTGTGGATTATGCAAAGAGGCAAAAATATTCATAATCTTTAATTGGAGTAATCATTTCAAGGTTC
>JAQFYC010001191.1:0-38278 GCA_034694165.1 Tomocerus mixtus | reverse complement strand
GAAAACAAACAAAGGAGAAAGGTGAATTTTTTTACATTTTAATTAGCTATCATTTAGCACTCGTAGTATTTAGTAAGCAACAAAACCTTTAAATGAAAGTGCTAAAATACAGTATGTACTGTACTGTACAGAGATGCAAATGAAAACTCGAGTTATTGTACTTACACGTTTCCGTTTCGGGCGATACTAAAAATTAAAAGCATTTCGAATGGGGTGAGCATTTCATTAAGAAGCTCAATTAGGCACCTAAGTCTAAAAGTATGAATGCAATGCACTCACCCAATGCGTAAATTGTGTCCTTTTAAGTACAGTACAAGTCAAGTGCGAGTATAAAGCGCGTGAGAATATTAAAAGTAATAAAATTGCAAAGGTCGATTGAACCCGGTGAGATGTGTGTACAATTTTAAGGCGAGCTATGTGTACCTACATGCTTTTTTAGTGCTTTTAGGTAATTGTATTTAAGTATAAGATAAGTGTTTATGTAGGTATTAATGTAAGAAATCTATAGGTATTTTTATATATATTAGTATAGTAAGTACATAAATATTGTATAGGAATTTAATTTCTTATTGTTAAGGTGGTCCGTGTCACAGTCATGGTTGGCAGAGTTAGCCAAGCCAAATGTGAAGATTAGATAGAGTAGGGAATAATAGAATTAGTGAATAGTAATAGCCTGAGAGTTGACTTGACTTGAGACGAAGCGGACGGGACGGACGGACCCCAGCCGTGCTACCAAGTAATAAAATCTCAATATTTTATTTAGCGTGTGAAGGTTTTAAAATTGACTGTGGTTTTATGATCTTGAGACATTAGAAGACAAGATTTTCCTTGTGTTTCCCTATAAACTTTTCTCTATTACTGTAACTACTATACAGATAGCAAATTATTGTTTGTACATACGCTACTTACTTTACTTCTGACTTCCACTTCCTATTATCGTGCCTATGTAATGTAACTCAGAAAGCATGCGATAAAATACTTGTGATTGCGATTATATGTGCGATATGCCTTCACATATACAAATATTGTGTTTCTACACCCATTAATGGCCCAAGAACACAAAATACCTACAAAATTACAAACCAGCTTGGGTAAAAACTATAAAATTCTAATAGAAATCTGTATTTGTTAGTAAGTAATCTAAAATCTCTTAAGGATAATACATTTTTGTTATGTTATGTGTACACAATGCAATGTTTATACATTGAGTTAATCAAGGCAGTATTATAATAGTGTGTAGTTGGCAGAAGCACAAACATAATATGTATAAAAATCCGTATCTTTGACTCTGATGATGAGAAAGGGAAATTGCAATAAAAGGTGAGCGTATACGTAAATGAACATAAATGTGGTAAGCAAAAGTATACAAAACTCTTTAGCCAAGTTTCTTCCTTAGATAACCTCCCGTTTCCTCATATTTAATAATTTTCTTAAAACAACTACCTACCTAATATGTAAAAAGATGAGTTAAAGGCAAGAACTAGCATTAAATTACTAACATAATGTTATTACCTACATATAATATTATGTGCCTTATACGTACAAGTACACTTTTTCCTCGTATAGACAAAGATACAAGTACAGATATAATTATTATGGCACCATACGTACCGGACAACATTAAATTTGCCAAACCAAAACGATATAATCCAAGGGCTTGGCTTCACCATTTACGCTGACTATAAAGCTACACACTTGTTTGTTAGTTTACGTTTGGCAGGAGTAAAAGTAGATTTTATCGAAAAATTCACATGAGAATTGAATACCTTGTTGGATTTGGAATGGAGTGTGGTGTGCATATGCTACGAACTTCAAATCAACTAACTAATCTAACTAACTTAAACAAACTGAACGAGAAGAGCCATCGCCATCAACATCCTTTATATTAAATTATCACTTCACTTGAGAAAGAATTAAGCAAAACGTCCCATTCCCCTCCAAACCCAATGAATGCCTAAAGAATTCAATCGAAAATCTTAAATGTTCTATTCTCCATACATACTTAGCATTGCATTGGGAAGTTAAATTGTGAATTCAAAAGCCCTGCCTTGGCCTGTCCTGTAAGTTTATGTTATGTAATGTAAATTGTCATGTTATTGTATATAAAGTGCTGTTGTCTTAAGTTAACTAACGTTAGTTTGCATAAGTCTTGTTGTGCCTTTAGGCATTGCAAGGCAGATGGGCCAAGACAAACCAAGCCAAGCCACGGAGACAGATTATTCATCCAAAATCTTAAACTGTTTGGTGCAAACATAATTTACAGGCCATATTTATTATACTATAGTATAAGAATCTGCGAAACACTCACTTACCTTAGCTATATAAATAAAATCATAATAATTAAATATGTAGGCACATAGACATATCAGTTTCATAACTATGAATATTCGCTTCATCTTTAGCATAAGGTATGAGTTATATAATGTAAGATTATTATTATATTGGAGGCAGGGCGGGAAGCGTGTAGAATTCATGGATCTTCCTCGCTCGGCACTGCCTTGTCTTCTCTTTTCTTTCAATTCAATGCATTTCCTTTCATTAACTTCGTCACGAATGCAATAGGAAAGAAAACCTGGGATTCGCGAGCTAAAACATTGCACTATGTTAGCTTGTTGACTTGGGAAAAGAGTTAAGTTGATTTGGTTTCGCTTCGCTTGACTTTGAATTACATAACATAGCATGATATGTAATATTAGCAAACTTAAACTAATATATTTACTATATCCAAATACTACGGTACATTTCAAGTAAGTAAAAAGTGTACATTATTATGGCAAATGTATAGGTACAATGATGTAGGTACTTATGTATGCAGTGTACATTACCTATTGCTATACATGCAAGTCAATAGTACAAGCGTAACAATTGAAAGAAGATATGATTGAAGAAGCTAACAGTTCGTCTGGTCTGGCCTGGCCTGGCATTCAAAATAATCGTAAAGAGTTGCTAAGAACTATTGTAGTATTTAAATAAGGAAAAAGATAACGTGTTGTCTACCTATTGGTAAGGGTAAGGTAACTAACATTACATAAAGTACTACGTACCTAAGTACATAACGTGGTAATTTCACACTAACGGTCTTAAGGTCGACCTCATGTCAAGTCAAGTCAAGTCAGAGTTAAACAAAAAAGCTTTTGGCGAGCTGGATGAAATGCATTTACCTTTTGAAACATCTTGCTATCAGAGTAGAAAAGTACTTACGAGCATATAACACATATATTGGCGACTATAGACCATAGGCACTTATGGTTAGTCTTCACTGCATTGTTAGACCAAAGCTTTTATATCTGTATGTGCCTTTGCCTTCGCATCCGATGAAAATTGCAATCCATTATCTATATTGTGTTGTCTTACGAAAGTGTGCATTGAATAAGCAATAAACAGAACATAACATAACTAAACAAAAAGGGACGAAGGATTTTTTTCTCTTTTTACTAGTTTAACAGACTAAACCTCTAATGCCCATATTGTAATGTAATATTAACTACATAAGTATGTACAATACGATAGTATAGTATTTACCTATTCACAAAATTACAGTAATGTGCATTGATCACCTAGCTGACTGACTTAGTATTGAATAATAAGATCCATGCATACAATATACAAACATCTTTAGTGTATTGTATTTAGGCACAAACATTATAGTACAAAGGGTTTTCTGTGCAATTTTTTCGGTTAATTTTGCAAGGGTCTGTCTTCTCTAATGGCACTATGCAATTTTTTTCACAAAGCAACGGAACTTTATTTTCCGTGGAATGGATTGCGTACTTACATACGTACATGTACAATACACAACTTTTCCCATTTTTCTTTTCCTTCTGCCGACATTTGAATATAAAATAGTAAGTGATGTTGTTTTTCTTACATGTAGTAATGATCTCTCACCTTCTTTAGCTGTTTTCTGTACTACAACATAATTTTTTAAAGTACCTTTGGGAAAATAGCAATAAAGAGTGTACAGGAAGAGGAATAGCTTGAGCCTAGCCATATCAAGTCAGCTAGTTAGTCCTCTGGAGTAGAAATTAAAGTTACTTAACATTCATATTCTGATAAAGCGAAATTAAATTTTGCTTAGAGGGCGATCGTGAGTCTCACTGTCAATTCTTTTCCTGGCTTGGCTTAGGATGTCCTGTCCTGTTCTGCCCAAAGGATACCTAATATCCATTTATCCATTCAACCAAGAACCAAGCTATTATGTCAATTTAACCCAAGAAACTAATAAATAACGAGAAAGCACGATAAAATCAGAGGAAGAGGAATCGAATGCTACAGATATACTCAATGGAATACTCTGTAGAATGGTTGGTGATGGCTTAATCAGCATTACAGGCTTTGTTGTTAGATTGGATGTGACGTTATTCATTCCGTATGGAATTCCTCAGCACTTTTCAGATCTTAACTGGACTGAACTCGCATAATTTAAGTAACTACAAACTTAAACTGAGTAAGTACATAAAGTAATAGTGGAAATTTCCCTCGGGATGGAGGAAGTTAACTTTTTCAGTCATAGTCAATAAGTATAAACAACGCAAGTCGAAAATATGCTACACTAATGCATAAGCATAAACATAACATAAAGTAAAAATAAAGGCAAGCCGTTCTTCCAAGTTCCCATGCATAATACGTGCCTGCCTATAGAAGGCATGTTCTTATCAGATGAATTTTATAATAATTTCTCACAACTTAACTGACATTAGTCGAGTTAAAGGTAAAACACAACTAGAAACAGATATAACATAATTTTCCTGCATTCCTTACAAATATTCACATTGAATTGAACACGACAGCTGCTGTTAGTACAGATATATAGTGCAAACTACAACTATGTAGTTCAATGCGCAAGGCAATGTTAATGCAATATTATATAATAAAGATCGTTTTTCTTTTGTCTTAGCATTTAAAGTACTTAAGTAGGTATGTATAGAGGTATTCGCATCGACATAACCATCGCCTACTATACAACTATACAATACGCTAATGGCTTAGCTATTAGGTACCTCCTATTTGTTTTGTTTTCTTGCTTTTGTTTCCTATTTTCCCATGCATGTCTTTAGTCTTTTAAAAACTATGCAGACTTAACCCTGCACTCTGTGTAGTCTTCTTTTCCATTAGTTAATATTACATTACAAATACAAACTACCTTCAAACAGGACAAGTTCAAGATACACATTTACATTTTACATGCACTACAACTACAACGTGTCCAGATTATAACGTGCCTTGTCAATAATAATGCAGTCATACATACGAAAGACAACTTCTATGAATGAATGCTTTGTATACGGATAGAAAAAGACGGAAAATGTGTAGTTTACAGTTCATTTCTTTTGTCTAATCTTCAATTTGTGATTTAATGAGTTAAGACATTTAGAAACAAGTGGATCTTAAGGCTAGGCTAAAGTGGAAAAGGTCCTCGCTGATTCTAACAAAAGATTTGTTTGGTTTTGTGAGGATGTGACGTGATGTCATCATTCTTGAAATCACAATTGTCCACTTCATTCTACTTTTCTTTAGAATTCTTAAGAATTTTTATGCTTTGCCCCATCAAACTCAATCATCAATGTGTTACATGACTTGGCCTATGGTCTTTGACTTATCTTGTCTTGGCTATTGTCACTATTGTAATTATAATAGCCTAAAGGTTGACTAAAGCTCTCAAGTACAGTTTTATATTAGCAATTTTTGGCAAACACTTTACATATCTGTACATTAAAATAGACACATTTTACAACATACATAGTTTTATTAGTTATAACTTACGCATTAGATAAAGTCATGAATTGTATTATTATCTCTACAATTAGCTGTACACTACAGGTATGTTAGTTAGTTTATGTGCACCTTAAGCAATGCATTGTAGGTTAAGATACGTATAAATGTGGTTTATCCTCTATTCTTTATACAAAAACAAACATGAATTGCATAGTAGTGTTCTGTTATGTTATTTACTATTCATTACTCTTTTATTTCGCAGAAACCTTAGATTCTTATAATAAAATATTGAATAATGCTCTAAGGGATAGTATATAGCATTGTAAATCTTATCCATAAGTCTAAGGAGTCCCCATTAATATACTTAATAAAAAGATTCATAAAATAAATATGTTACGGCACATTTGCGAAGATTTCAAGCTAAAAAGTCGACAAGGGCAATCCATTTTCTTTTCATGAATGCTTTCTAATCACCACTAACCATCATTTTTATCTGAACTGAGTGAACTCCATTCTCGCGTGCAATGCCCATGTTATTATATTATAACATAACTGAGACAGATCTTCCCATTATCTTCCCGTCTATTCTACGTGCAGATTCATACTTAGTAGGTAATATAACAGGTAAATTAATGGATGATGGAATTCCCTCATTCATTAATAACAACAATGCTCAATTCATTTACAGTTCACTTGGTTTAGCTTTGAATTTGACTTCATTTCTTCTCTTAAGTGTTAATACCCACACTACAGCGTTGGTGTAGAAGCTATTGTATTAAAATTGTCTTCATTAATGTGTCTAACAATGACTAGATCATTTTTCTTAACAAAGTCAATAGGTAAATAATGTAAAATTTTATTTTATTATTCCGTCAAAGTAGAATACAAAGACTATAGTATGAACTGAAGATTAAGATTAATAACAGAAAAGAGAAGAGCAGAACACCTATGTAGGCAAGGAAATTTAGCCGGAGGAATTTGCAGTATGTAAAGCATTCGCTTATATACTTACGTACTTAAAGTTACCGAATAAGGGCATTCTGCACTTAATTGCAATCACTTGACTTAAGAAACTAACATTTGTTTACTTTTATGCATGTAAACTTGGTTGTGCTTGCGTTAGATTATGTAAGACGAAAGAGGAAGAAAAGTAAATGATGGAAGATGAGTGAGAACAAAGGAAAAGGTTTTGAGATTGCGGTAATCAGTAATGTGATGGTCATACTCGTACAGTTAGCTATTTAATATGTACATGGAAAAAAGGCTTTTGTTTGCCCAAGACCAAGATCCCAATAATGAATGAGTGTGTTGTGTGAGTTGGGAAGTAAATTGCAACAGTACACTTAAAAGTGTAAAGTATCTACTTAAACATAGTTATAAGATAGAAAACTACGCAAGCCACGTCAAAAGGAGATAAAATGAATAGTTATGCCTTTTTATACATAGGTACTCACATAGTTATGTTAGCTTTTACATAGGTAACAGTAATTGTTATATGTTGTCAGGTTATGTATTATATTACTCGAATTGAGTTGAGTTGGGTTGACTGTCATGTCACACCCTTGAGAGTTTACTCAACCAAAAAGTTCCGTCTAAGGACAATTGATGAGCTGAAGGAAATTTAACTGATTTGATTACTCTTACTTGTGTCTTGACTAGAAAACTATAGACTTAGTGTTATGTTGGTGTTACATAAGTGTACTTCTATATAACTCAAGTGAACGGAGAACGGAACTTTAGGCCATCCAATTCTCCCATCTTAGGAATTTCCGGCACTTCCTTCACTCTAATCGCAAGTACTTGATCCTCATCCTCAGTCTAACAATATTATGCACTTTTCTTTTACTTTTACATTTACGTATGTAAATGGTAAGTACTTAAGAGTTCACACATGCAATATATTGCATAAAATACACATTACATTGATAATATGCTTGTGTAGTACCTATGGCTTGTTATTTACAACAAAAGAGATAAGCAAAATCACTCAGAGATACAGAACATAGACAAATCACATGAAAATTCATATGTGCTTTGTATCTGTAGTAAAGGCATGACTGAGTGTGTGAGAATTTTATCTGCTCAAGTGGTCTGGTCTGGTGTGGAGTGGATTGTATTAGAATGAATTGATAATATTATGCTTATGAGAGTGAATGCACGAAATAATTAGCCTAAGGAAGGAGTTTTAAGTTGAAACGCTTTTAACAGTAAAGAGTAAAGAGAGGTGTCCGTAGGTGTAAACAAAAGTTTAAATTCCTTCAATAATTTACACTGCCTACCTGAACTTGGCAGACGCTCATCGCTCAGCGTTCATGCTTCAATATTCAATGCATAGGCAATCCATGGGAATCGTTTTTACAATATCTTCACACCTAAAATACTAATAGGCATGCGTTTGCGAACCTTTTGTGCGATGCGAGTGCAATGAGTAAATAACAATGATTCGAAACACGCCCGATCAATACAACACAATGCAAAAACAAGGTAATGGAAGTAATTGTACGTAAGTATGCAGAAAGCAAATGAATTTACTTAAGTACTTAACTCTTGTTTTGTTTGTTGCGAATGCGAATTCAATTCAATAGCGAATTTACCTCAATTGATTTATGTGAAAGATTTTTATAAAATCAGTAAAACGGCACGTGTTTTCTCGGCAAGGTGAAACATTAAGGTTGGGCTCTCCCTCTCCATTTATTCCTCATGTCAAGTCAAGCCAGCTAAAGCTAAGTCAAGTCCAGCCATTCAATTCAAGCGTTTTGCCTATACGCACAAGTTCAGCACGAATTATTCTATATAAGTACATAAATGCATAATGTGGTGGTAGAGATATTATGTAAGGAAAGGTGTATTCTATTGTACTATTGCTTTACTACCCTAAACACTGCAAACAGCAAGGAAACCAACAATTAAATGATTATGTTACAAGAGATTTGTTGCTGCAGTCCGGCACGTTGTCCGTAACTATCGTATCATCATTATCATCATCAAAGATCACATATCACATCTCAGCACGAAGTAGACAGACCAGTGAGAATACAAGATACATGAGCCGAGCTAAACCAAGTCAAGTGAATACAATACACTCTATTATCCATACTACAATGTATACCTGGCCTGAGTTCGAATGCAATAATGAATTTGCAAATACTCTTTTACACAATACAGTACATACAAAGTATCGCACAAGCTTACAGATATAATTGTACATAGGTACATGTGTTATATAATAAATTGTGAATTTTAATGTATTAGTTACCATAAGCAATAATTAAACGCTTAATATGCATGCGTATGTGAACAATGAGGTTTAAAATATTAAAATGCACACATAAAAATTTTGTGCATTAGAAATTACTTAACTTTTCTTTGGACGTACTTTTTCCATTGATTTCTGTGTGCATCATTCATTATTGGTGTTAACAACGTATGTACAAGTGTCTAAATACCAACATACGAACGCTAACAATTTCTGTTTAATAATGTCGTAGGGCAACTAGTTACAATTAGTATCTGATTATTAGTATGTAGTAACGAAATAATTTCCTTCCAGCAAAACACTACTATTAAATTAAAACTTGTTGCGCTAACAAATTCGAACTCGAACCCGAAACCTAAAGAAACAAAACCACATCTTTTAAAATGTACGTGCAATTAGTAGATTCATACAAACTCACTATTTACTATTTAGCCATACAGATATATTTGCTAGTATATAGAGATTACTCAACACTGCATCGTTAGTGTGCACATGCTAAAAAATTTAGCTACTCGATTGGAAGCGCTGTAAATTAACTTTTGCCTTTCTAGGACAAAGTTGGTTAAAAATGATATATTCAGCAACATGATGCAATGAATTGTGCATAACTATGTAGTAGATGGCTAAATTCGTTTGCGGTAGTTTGCTATTGTGGTGCAACACTTTTTGTGTATTGGTTTTACAGACTAGTAATAAGATATATTTCAAATCCTAACTACATATCAGTAGTAGGTTACAATATCTTTATGAACTCACACTATTGCAGAATGGAGATGTTTATGTTTAGTAAGCAATAGTTAGTCAAATTGGCTAAAAGCTAAAAGTTGTCACAATACAATATAATGAATGACAAGTTAAATCTAGGTAAATTGGCATAATTAGTAGAATAATTCCTGTGAAAGTCAGTGCTTCTCCAGCCTATACTTGCTTTACGCTAAACAACATTCGGGAATCATTGCACTACAGATATTATACAATTATTCATATTTCATATCCTCATCTATAAAACAAAAGAAAAATGATGTGTTATTTCTTTTCATATAATAAATGTTTATACTTTCATACAGATTCAATTTACATTTAATTTTTTACTACATATATAATTGGCAGGTAACTTTTATTTATATAGAAATGGTTTTTACAGCATTTCGCTCTTACAGAAATGGTTGTATAAAAATTCGTTATGTAGATGACGATGTATTCCAAAGTTTCCACAAGAATGCCAAGAATAGACATTTGCTTGTAACTCATTATCTGCATAAATATCTTATTTGAAAAATCTGTGATGATTAAACAAAAATATGTTGCTGTCAAATTCGCCAACTCATATTTGTTACTTTAGAATCTTATTTTGGACTTAACGTGCCATCCTACGTTTATCTAAATTGTAAAATTCCTACACAAATTAACACTACTGCTATGTAGTGCCCTACAAGTTATCATCTTAGGAAGCAGATGCTAATATAGAGTAGGTAATAAGGTAGCCGAAATGAAAAGAGCATTTTTCTAGGATTTAGGATACGAAAGGAAGACAAGGAAAGGTAGGCAGAAATGTGGCAGATGTAAAGCTTTTGCCTCGCCATGCTTGCCACTTACTGATGATTTGATTGTGGGCTACTAAATATGTTGATAGCTTTATAAATAACTACCTCTGTATGCAGTATAGTGTGTAGCTAAAGTAAATAAGTGGTAAAGTAAGTAAGTATAGCAAATTCAACAATAAATGTTCATCAAACTGTCAAAGAACCTCTGCAGCAGAAAATAACAGAACGAACAGTATGGTTCGACTTTGACTAAAGAATAAGTAAGCAAGTGTGCTAGCTATGTTATTTACAACTTGGCTATTATCATCAATCAGTATTGTCTTATTATGAGAAGATTGTATATTGTATGTAAGTAAAGTAAAGTATCTCAGCTGTAGTCAAGTCAAAGTCAAGTCAGATTGAGTTGAGTAGAGTAGAGTAGTAAGATACGAGAGTAACCCTTCTAAATAAGTTATTGTTTGCCCGTAGCTCTTGTCTTCTACTTCTACTTACTTATCCTAACTTAACTTTATAACTTTACTAGATTACTCTACTCTTGTCTTGTCTAGACATTTATAGTGTCTAAAGGAGAATTGTTTTGGTTTCGATCTGTCTGTTCTGTTCTACTACTAATATCACTACAGTTTTAGCTTACCATTACACAGATCAGTCTCAAATCTCAAAAATTCCTCAGTAATATCAAAACATAAATAAGAAAAAGCATTCCACTTGGTCATCTTCGATAATTACAAAAATAGAACACTAAAAAATAAAAAGGGTTTACCAAAATATACATATATAACACTTGCTTAAAACAATTTTGATATACCGTCTTTCCTGTATTACCTACAAGGGGTTTCTATTTCAAATATTGAGCCGTTTCCTATATGAGCTTATGTTTTTTAAAAACTTTGCTAAGCTTTAAAAAAAGTAGAAAATTCAATTCTTGCAATTTTTTACAAAATTAATATGAAAATACCGTATAGTTTCAATAATTTCTATTGAAGGTTCTGTCCCTCAAAGAGGTTGACAATTCTTTATTTAATGTTTAGGAAATGAAATGTTCGTATTCTAAGACCCAGCTCCAAAAGCAGACTCTTTTTCCGGAAAATCCCCACTTTTTATTTTAAATATTTTATCCTTATTAAAAATTCCACCACTACTGCACTCTGTATCATATTGTGAGACCCACGACTGGTTTGAGGCTCTAGAGTTAACTACTTGCTGAATAGATCCCCACCCCAAGAAATATATTGAGACCAGGGAGTTAACTGAAAAAATACGGTAAGTGAAGCTGGGTACATGTATTTGTATGTGTGCTTTCAACTTCAGCTTAAAGTATGCTAAGTTATATAATTTGGGAGATTGTTGTAAGTGTAGTAATTTCAAGCTATGCTTTTTGACTGATTGTACTGTGAGCCGTGGCGACGGCGGACAGGTGAGCATAATGAATCATAAAAGAACCTACATAATAATAACATATTCACCAACTATAACATCAATTTAGTTATCCTTCTTTAGGCATGTGTGCTAAAGAAGCATCTTGCTAAATATACTCATGCTTATAGCACTTTTGTTATTGAAATTAATATATAAACCTGTCAATATGAATATTTTCCTGTTTTGTGTGTAATCTTCTGTGATTTGGATAAAGAAACAGCAGAAGGTAACTTTAAAGAATGTTTATGATGTGCAGATAACAAGTAGGTAAGTAAAGTAAGTTCAAATGCAATAGAATAATATTATGAAGGAGAAAATGTGTTAAAGTCTAGGAGAATGTATTTATGTACCTACTTTATCTTCCTTTGACTTTGGTTATCGTTAGCCTTAAGTTAGTTATGTGCTGGCGATGGGGGAAGATGAGTTAAATTTTTTCAAGAGGAAAATAAGACCTGGTTAGCCAAACTAAACCAAACTACATAAATATAAAGTAAGCATATTTATCTGCTTCTTCATTTGTAAGTAGGTACCTTTACTGTACAGGTAAGATCAAGATCCTTACATCAGCATTATTTACATGGTAAATAAAGAATAAGACAACATGTTCGCATTTGGAATTAGAATGATGAGAGACTTATAAGGAAGCTGTTCTTTTATTGCCGTCTTTTTGCTTCTACCCTAACTTGTACTACACATACACAATACTAAATACATTACCAAGTTCACGTTTTGTACATAAACAGCTAGGATGCATTTGTAAGGTAAACACAATTTTGTTTTGCCCACCTATACAGATGTAGTAACGTCAATCGGTAAGATTATAAATGAGACTCACAATTCACAGCATTTGAAATACTATTACATCAATTTCAACTATGTCATAGACATATCTGGCATAAGAATCCCATGTCCTAAGTATTTTCGTATTGTTCTCCAATGAATTTGTGGCAAAATATTTATTATTTCCTATTCTAATATTAGTATTGTTCCAAATATTTTGTTTGCAGGAATTTCAAAATATGTACCGTTATATTGCTTGGTGTCCACAAATTCAATGACTTCCTACTTGATGAGCTACTTAGAAAAGGAAAAGCTATGTAGTCAATCAGCACAGGGTCAATGTGGCTAATGGTGCTAGGGTACCGCTAGCCTATGACATAAGTAATAATAATTTTACATGTAATACTGTTTGCTTTTAGAGTTGTTTTTAATTTGTGGACATTCTGATAATTTTCAATTTGACTATTAGAGCAGGTTCTATTGTCCAACTGAATGTTAAAAGTAATAAAATGTTTAGATATACAAAATTGACCCCCCAAATAATACTAAATCCGAATCCGCTTGAGCTACCAAGAGTTGCAGTCACTGGTAATTTCAGAAATTGCCCACAAATAAATACATTATAAGGTTGCCACGTTGCATTTGTTCCATGTTTTTATTAAGGAATCAAAAAGCTATGTGTGCCTACCTATAAAAGATAATCATTGACAAGACACATTGACCTGCTATACTTATTTGATAAGGCACACCATAAAAGCAAAGAATGTATAGATGATTGTGCATTGTGTCTTATTCTTATTGATGGTAACTACTATAAGTAGGCATTTGTGCATGATGCGCTATGCCAATGCAATGTTAGATCAAGAAGCAAACTAGCTGGGCCAGGGCAGGCCAATGTTACACTTTAGCCTCTGTAATATACAAAATGCAATAATAATGATATCAAAAAGTGTAACGATAACGCTACATGTAAGTAAAGTAGTGAAGAGGACAAGAAATAAAATTGAGGCAGAGTCAAGTAGTCTACTAAATACAAATAAGGGAATGGGATTCTTCTGATGTTGATGATGTGATATTTAAAGGGAGGCATTTCTATTATAATATTTTAATAATATATTGTCGTGGGATTGCTATTAACTTCTTATTCACTGACGAACTATAAAATGATGATGGCATGTTATTGTTATAGTAAGAATTGCATCTGTATCACGTAACTCCTATTTTTAGATTCATAATATTTTTCGTACTTAAGATTACTTAGAATAGGCACGCAGGCTTATTATTAGCTATATACTTTACAGTATTACATATTTATGAATAGCTATTATGTTTTTTGACTCTTAAGCTCAATGTATTAACAGGTTACATTTTTATGGCCAATTCTGTACGAATATGACTACCTAGAACTTAGCAGAATCCTTATTGTTAACAAGTAGAAGACAAGAATGTCGCTTGCTGTCCATGTCCTAGTGAAAAATCTTTGCTGTATTGTGTAGCATGTATAGCACTTAAGTACTTGTCATGTTCTTTGAGTTTAGCATCTATGTAGTACTTATACGTATATTCTATAAAGATGTTCTTTTAATAGCACAGTAGAGTGTACGTACATATATCTTTAGTAGTGTATTTAGTACAGAAATAAACTTAATTTTATGGCATGTTTAGTTGTCATGTCTTCTTGGGCTTTCGTCTGGCCACCTTTAGATAAAAAGTTCGTTGAGAGGAGTCAAATAATCTGCATATTAATAGCTCTTTGTAGATGTATTAAATTAAGCAAACATATTGTTGTCTTTAAACAATACACAGCGTAAGCTCTACACTTGTTATTCTTGTCACTCTTGTATCCTAATAAGTACCTACCAGTACCAAGACATTACATTTTTTAATTTGCTATGTATTTTGTATCTATAAGCGAAAATAATGGGTAGGTAACTATGTATTTATAAATATATTCAACATGTGTTTTATTCATCAGATACGGGGTACTGTACTACTGGAATATTCGATACATTTATTTTAAGGAATGGTATTCTTGATCTATTTAACATCATGGAAAAACTTAAAATGCTAGTATTAAAGCATCGCCTATACCTAATATCATATAAAAACCATTTTAATCTTAACATGGATTTTCTTACACCAGAATTGTACCTGTAGGTATGTATGATCGAAATAGAATAATTTGTGACAATGTTTAAAATTGGCTGTGAAGTTCATATATGGAAAAATAAATAATATTGCTCAAGATTTTTGTAACTTAATCCTTAGAATTTAAGTTAAGGCCAGGCCAAACATGTGTGTTAACTTAATGTTGCCTTGGACAGTCATCTTAAATTGCGTGTGATTTGATGTTATGTTTTGAACATACATACACAAGCTTTATATTCACAAAACAAGATTAACGCAAGAAGGAATGCGCCAAACCAACTCTAACTCAAATATAGAAATGACAATAAGACATATGAGATGAAATGCAAATAAGAGCTGATTGTTTACGATTAGGACTACCTATTCAATTCATCCACAACTCAATGCTTAGAATTACAATGCGAACAGGTAAGAGTACCTAGAATATTATTACATTATATTTAATAAGTAGTATGAGAATGTGATAGATAGGACAGAGCAGCGCAGTAACATGAATCGTATGTATATCTCTTCTTATGTTACCATTAATTCCAATTTGACGAATGAATGCTTTTCAATATGACATGGACATTGAAAATGACTTACATTTGCATACTTACTTCTAGTTTAGCTATAATAGATTACTATAGCTAAGCTAATAAATATTGTAAAGCCTTCCATGTATGAATATCGAATATGAATCGTAGTCAATATTCGATTTCCTCTCTTTCAGAATTTTTTACGCAACATAACACAAACACAACACAAGAGTCACACCAACCAAATCAACAAACAGCTATGCCATGCCATGCCATGCAATGGAGTAATTATGCTTAAAGGCTTCTGAATATCCGTACTAATAAATATATTGATAATGAAATATAGATTAAGAAGATTTGCATATATTTTTTGTCTCCAATTTTTTTAATGTGCTTAAAAGATTCGATCCAATATAGTAGTTGCCTTGCATGCGTGCAAAATATAAAAGAATGGTTACTGAAGGATAGAAATTCATTCCAGCTTTGAAAATAGTATTATTTAGCAAGTGCAACCTGTAATTGTAAATGTAATGTAGATATACGTAACTTCAATTTCGGTTTCTATACATATACTATATAGTACCTTTACCTATCTCACTCTACTCATCTCATTTGACAATCAGCTCACATACTGATGTGATAACTACAACAGATAGCCCCTTTGTCATGATCAGATGTCGGATATGTGGTAAAAAGCTTACATATACAAGTTTATACCATTAAGGAGTTCAACCGCTTTAAAATTATGATTAAGGTAGTTGTGTTTTAGACTTAGAAGACTTCTTATAAAAATTAAGTTTTATAAATTTTGTTTTCTTAAAACTTTTGGTAGATCATTTCTGGTAAAAAAGTTTTTCTAAATTCAATTCAAGTTAAAATGAATTATAGTAGACTTTTATGTTCTTGTTTGGACATGAAAGAACATAGGTAATTACTGTTAAAATTATAACTCAATAATTTTTGTGCATTCTGGGAAACATTTTAAATATCTTAGGCACACTGGTAGCTATTTCCCCATGTTTTGAACTATTTATTTGAGTCATCTGATATTTTAACATTTTTCGAATTGCTTTAGCGATTTTGGCTCTTTGAGTAAATATTAGTCATTTTTTAGGGTTTGCTTATCCGTAGTCTGGCCCATAATCTTTTAGTTTCTTGCACTAAAAACTTAACACGATGTGATGCGATTTTGAGCTCAAGCTGGCTTATTGTGTGACTACCCTATACATACATGATCGTAATCAGAAGAATAGAATCTTTTTCTCCAGACCAGACTAAAGATCACAGATGGAATGGAATACATAATATTATTATTAGTAGAGTGACGATTTTGCAGGAATTTTTTTTATCATTTTTCTATTATCATACTTTGTATTCCATTTGTGAGCCCATTTACTCGTTAGCCTTACATATTTCAATTTCAAAGTAAGTACCTACTCGTTAGGACCTTTTATTCACTAAACATAAATGTAATTGTCGTAGTATTAGCATATGCTATAATAGTACGTAATGTTGTGTACCTACGAAAGTTATTTTGTCGCTGTGCCTATAGCTGAGGTGTGATTTGCATGTAAGAAGTCGAATTGCTTTGATATATTGCGAAGCGATGATGATGATTTTCTTTTGCAGACAAAGTTTTTGCCACCCCAGGAAGGAGGTTCGCTTTTAAGTCTTTGTTATTGTCCAAGCCAACTGGTTTGGTTTGGGTTTGAGTTTGAAATGAAAAGGCAAAGCAAATGCAAAAGTAAATGGGAAGAAGAACGCACATCGCATCACTTGGCAGAAGATACTTAAGTCAAAGTCAAGTCTACAGAACGTAGCATTAAAAAATTCACATTCACATCCACCTGCCTATAATATTATTGTACATACATACATAGTAAATATATAATGATTGTAGATATTTATTGTAGTTGTTTTTTGTACATAAATAATTATTTCAGTTTTATAAGAGCAAAAGGGTATAGGAACTATAAGATGTAATGTATCTGTAATTGCATTATATTATATGTAATGATAATGATAAGTTTGGGTTTTGGAAACAAAGGGAAATCATGGAGATTGAATAAAGTTGACATGCTGGATTCTATTATATTTAATACTTACATAGAATTTGGAATGAAATGAATTATGGAGGTGCGTCTTGTCTGTCCTGTCAGTATCAGCCCTGCCTGCCATGTCATGTCCCATCTCATCTTCTCTAATCTATTAACATAATATTTCACGTCACATTGCTAGCAATTGCAATAAAGAATTATATTTCATAGATATAAATACGCAATTTTCTTAACAATAGCCAAGAGCTAGTCGCTTAACCTTTTAGGCAACATTTTTTGCGCTTACTTCGCTTACAACCAAATAATATATTTAGTTCTCTATTAGCAAAATAAGTCAGTCAGCCAAATCGAAGGGTAGCAGACGTTCCAATTTTAAGGGAATCGTCCTACTTTTGAAAAATGTATATATAGATTACAGTTTCGTGAAAATTATTCTATTTTCTTGTTTTAAATATCAATATTTTTAGAATTAGAGCATTTCAATACAGAAAGAAGTACACATCTTGTTAACAAAGCAATAGTAATACATAATCTAAGTTTTTTGGGAGCATTTCGAATAACAAGAATGTGTCACGATTTTTGCCGTATTAGATATGGTAACATTGGTCAAATCATAGTCTGAGAATTCTTTGCTGTCTTAAATTGCCTCATCTTATTATGTCTTCTGCCAAATTGCAATGAATCTACCTAACTAACCTAACTGAGGTAAATACTATTAGTAATTACTATACTACACACACAAGTCTGCTATACTTTCCTCCTTCTATTTCTGAAAGCTAACCCTGAAAGACCAAAAAAACACAAACCTTTAAGCTAAGCCGTACGCAATAAATAAGCAATAGACACTTTTGCCTTAGCATAATACTATTACACATTGTATATCTGAATTCTACATATGCACGTGTGTTTTTAGCACTAAAAGGCTATGCAGAATGCAAGAGTTACGAGCTTCGCCTTTATCCTGCCTTGTCTCATCCCCACACTACACCAGACCACAACAAAGCAGCATAATATATGAAAGACAGGACAAGACACATGCAAAATTTTGCATAATATTATAATGTTTAGCTTACACATAAATAAAACGAAGTATTATCTGCCCCATTAGCATCCAGTGTGGGCTTAGCTTAAGTTTTACTCATATTTTGTCTTTGTCATATCCAAGAGAATAATAAGCGGAAGGTAAATTTCTGAAGCTACCTAGCATTATTAACTTATACGAAATACACTTAAGTACATAGAATGCATGAAAGGAAGAGGATCGAGCCTACCTTCATAAGAAACTGGCAAAGAGACAGACCAGACCAGACCAGACCACCTTCAGAACAGAATAAAACAGCGCCCTGCCAAAGTACAGAAAAGCAAAGGCTAGGGACGGCAAGGCAAGTTAGATCAAGGTTAAGCAGGGTCGTCAAAATGTTTTTTCCCTTTCTTGGGTCAGATTGTTATGCTAATTTCTTTGGAGGAGAGAAAAGTTTCAAAGAAAATATTATGTATTTTGACATGATTTTGCTTGCATTTGTCTGGCTGCTTTGGCTTGGCTTGGTTTCGTGGGATTTGATTTAGTTTACCTTCTTTTTCTTACGTGACAACAGAACATAACTAAAAGTTATCCAATCCAACATGCAAACAAGAAAAAAATGTGTTCCTGCCTTTACTTCATAAGCTAATAAGCATTTTATGTTTGTATACTCAATATTATCGTCAGCTTCAGCAAACAGTTATTACCATTTCGTTATTGGTACTGGCACATCATATCTCAGGTACTTCTCGTTATAATTAAGGACAAATCAAACGTAGGATTTTGCTAAATTATTTGCCATTTTCGATTTATTTATTTACACTTGTTCGTCATTTTTACTTTTCGCAGAACCCATAATAGTTTTCTTTAATATACTACAAGTAGGTCGACCAGTTTACTATAGAAAATTGTAAAAGTTATTATAATGTGACTTGTAATTACCAATTCAGGATTTTTTAATTGTATTGGCATAAACACTAATTTCTTACCTTAAGCATTCGTTGTGTATTTGTACCTACATATTATTTCTACACATCATGCACGTTGTATGGACACATATACGCTTACCCTTGTTTCATTTTTTATCTTTGCATCCTTTTACCCTTGGGGAAGGTACTTTTAGCTGTTATGTTGTTACAATTTATATGAGCAGCAACTAAATATCTGCTTGACATTATCAGTCTCTTAAAGCTGGTAATATTGTTGAAAGTGGAGTGGTCTACTCTACATACTATCTTGATGAAACATTTCATACTGTTTCTTAAATTGTTACACTTACTTTATACTTTATATGTTAAATTTACTAATGCCTACAACATATTTCCTTTATTACAGATATAAGGTACTAATGCCTATAATGTATGAATACTCTGTTCTTAATAGTGGGGGCATTATTCCTCGAGGCTTAAACTGATTTGATGTGAGTATGTAATGCGAGTTAGGTTCAAGTTAGATTCAGTCCAGTCCAGTCTTGGTCGTCGTCGTTTACGAAATCAAAGTAAGCAAATCAAGGCAAGAAGGGGAATCCATCCCAGATCATGCCATGCCAGGGAAGCGAAAGCTAAGGCAGGGGAAACTATTCAGTTAATGTAGCTATAGATTACATAAAAACTTATATACAAATAATATAACATATAAACACATGCATTTAGTGTCCCATATCGTTACACGATCTACTTATAGGAAGGTTGTTCCTATAAATCGGTACTTATATTCAGATACTATGTTTACCGAACCCTTAATATACTTCTATGCTTATTGAGGACACTTAAATGTGCTTAAGTACTCAGAGTTCAGTTCACCTTTGAAATATATTGGATATTACATAGAAGCAGGGTAACAGTAACACACAGTAACATAAACGTGTGTGTAAAGGGTTGAATTTGAAACTCCTGCGATGATATAAGTATGTAATTTGTGCATTATTCTTGTGTTACTGGCTTGGCTTGGCTTGGACTGGACTGGATGTTGGGTTGCTTTGCTTTGTTACATGGAGCGATCGTGAGTTTGGTGTAAGAGAAATATGTTTTTGGATCCTATACTTATACCTACATATGCACACATGAATTTGTGATATACATTATAAACACTATAATAGTACTTTGTCTAAATTCTTATTCCCTTGCCTTCCCTTCTGTATATATTTACAACACAATGGTATAGTGTTGGCGTTAAGTTAGTAAGTTTTCCTCAGGTGAGTTTGAGTTGAGTCTGTGTCTAGGTCTGGCCTAGTCTATTCAATTCAATAGCATTGTATTCTTCACTGACAATCAGCTCAGCTCGGCCCTACCTACATAAATACATACATACATACATACAATATGCATGTTCAAACTTCAAGCCCAAGCTAAAGCAGTTGTTCTATCTACACTACACACAAAGCTAAATGCAATTCAAATGCAGAATATACTTACGTTTACGTTACTGCAAGCATAATGCATTGTAAGATTTAGGTATAAGAGTATTTACACTTAAACGAGACGATGCGATGTTATACTTACGACTGAAACAGAGTAGACCATAACATACAACAGAACAACATCTCTTTCCTTTGGGGGATGCTGGCCTGGCTTATAAAATGCATACATAGCATAGCATTGTTAGCGTTGAAGCCTTAAAACTCAAGCTGCAGCAAGTTAACTCGTTTAGCCGTATGTATGCATGTACAATAGTGTAGTACCTATTCCTTTAGGTATACATACATACGTAGCATGTTTATATGTACAAGTTCTATGGTTGAGGACCAGCAGACTTGAATGCTGAAGTAAAAATCTCGCCTAACCTTCCCAGTCAGTTGCTCTTCGTCATTCATAAGAGACAGACACAGAGAACTTAAACAATACACATTGTACAGCACAGCCCATGGTACATAATACACATTAGACTGTACTTAAGTACCAAGAAACCTTCTTACTGTGTGTTACTATCTGTATTTACCTATAGGGACATTTTTGCTTGTGCTGTTACTGTAGTGTTACTTACTACTTAAATAAATTGCACCGGACCAGTCCAGTCCAGCCCAGTCCACTAAACAAAGTTTGGCAAAATTGCTCGCGGTTTTGGATTGTTATTGACATTAACTGTCATTGGATTTGTGTAATAATTATCTTATAGTGTCTCTTGTGTGGACGAGTCGAGTGGATTGAACTTTTTTTAGCTGACGGAAGGAAAACAAAGAGTTTGTTGTTCTCTTCTGATGTGAAGTGATACTGGACTCTGGAAGTATAAAAGAAGCGTAGACTCAAACTGATGTGGTGCACACGTAATAATAGATAATAGGGACAATTATTTGAGTCAAGAAGTCCGACCAAAGTAACCAAGTTGAGTGAATTCATCCTCACGTCACGCCAAGTCTCGTCTTTGTCTCCATTATTATTATCATTCGGACAGATCATATGTACTATCATCTACATTATTACATTCTGTAATAATCACAGGAACATTTTTACAGAAACACACACACACCTGGCCTTAACTTTTGGTTTGGCTGAACTAATAAGCAAATAAGTAAATACTGTTGAGAAAAACTGTTTTATATATTGCATGAGCTTATGTGATACGAGTATGACATGACACTGTTGCTCTGTGTAAATAAGTAAGGCAAAAGTCTCAAGAAGAGTGAATTTATTTCGAGAGTTTAACTTGCTGGACTGGAATTATAGATAAATACATACCATAATCATCATAATTTTGTTCTGATTTGTATTCTGGTACATTGGAGCAGATTTTGTGTGTTGTGGTGTATTTAGTTCGCTTTTCTAATTCTCATACTTATACACACATAAGCTCGCGTGCTTTTGTGTTTGGATTCTGTTGCGTTGCTTAAGTTGAGGATTGCATGGGCAACAAATTGGCAATAAAAGTGCAAGGAGGACTTTGTCCCAACTAAAGAACATCTTATAGTTCCCATTTCCTACATATGGTAGGTACGTACATAGAATATACTTGACTTTGACTTGATTTTTGTTCCACGTTGTTGTTTCTTGAAACTATTGCATGCAATGCGATATATATGCAAGAGAAAATAGTTAGTGAGTTCGTTAGTACAGTGAGAGAATACGGAATATAGATAAATAATCTTGTGTGAGACAATTTACGAAGCCAAGCCAAGCCAAGCCAGTCTCCTGTATTCTATTGTATTGTGTTTGTCTCTGCTCCTCTTACACTTAGAACTTACGTTAGAAATCCTTTTTATATCTGTATCATCATCAGTCACGGGAAAGGAAGTTCAGCTGAGTTGACTTTATACTTATAAAGTACATATATGCAATACGTTACGTTGCTTTGCTCTGCTCTTGTTACAGAAAATAAAATAACACTATCATAAAGAGTATTAAGTAGCTAGCTGTATGTAATGCACTTTTATGTTCATCCAAAAGACATCTACACATTTTATACATATGTATTTCTGCATATGTACATCACAGTCTAAGATTTCTGTTCGTCTCTTCACATTCTCAAGTTTGAACTCTTCCTGAGAAATCCATCCTATGTATTGTACTATATGTACTTATGTATGCACATTACTGTATGTATCTAATGTGTGAGTGAGAGGAAGGAAGCAAAATTCAACCTTAACTTCTCAGCACTCAACTTCTACTCTGATTTTAATTTTTAATACGGATCGCACGTACTCTCTTCTAGTTATCTTTCTACACATCTCTCCATCCATAAAGAGATAATATTGTACTTACACTCTACACTCATATATAACAACATTATATCATCAGCAATTTACAAAGACACTACTGCAACTACAAGAAATTCAAGAAAAGGAAGGAAGGAGAAAATTTCTTACATACAGTACAAGAATTTACAATAACATTCAATTCAATTGTGCAAGAATTTATTTACATAAACTCACTCTTGTCAAGAAATACTTATAAATTCAAACTTTGAACTTGGCTTAGCATTAAAAGTACATGCAGTTCAGTTTCCGTTGAATATTATAAGAAGTTCTCCTGAGTTAAGCAAAATAAAACAAAAGCTTGACTTGATTTGACTTGATTGTTAATGTTAATCGTGTAAAGTTCATATACTTATACGATTATTAACACTATCTATATGTAGACTGGACTTGTTTTGCGATGTGAGTGTGCTTATTATAAATATATGCGTAATTAGCACTACCTGTATAAACAAATATACAAGACACATCACATACCTAATCAGAGTCAACTAAGCGAAACGGAATATAACTTCAGGAGAACAATTACCAACAAACTAATACAGAGTGAAGGAAAATTGCATTCTGAGTAACTCTGGACTGGATTGGATTCCATTGCATTTGGATTGCATTTCTTTCAGTCAAAGCTAAAACAAGCCGCCGGGGTTGCAGAGTTCACTCCATATCGCATCGCATCTCCCAAACGTAAAAATCTACAACAGAAGTAGTCTCATTATTATATCCAGTCCAGTATCTGTATATGAATAGGGAATATTTCTGCGTTGTACAACAGAACTTTGCTTATTAGATCACATCAGATAACAATACTACGAATACCTACTTGGAATGAAAACTGAGTGATGTTGTGTGTATTGTGAGCTGAACTAATACCTACAGGTACCTTACACAAATACTTTATGCTTTATAAACAAGGAATGATCATCTAACTACATCCACCCTTTTAAAAGGAATATGTGGTCTTGGTTGTGGTAGTGGTACCTCTTCTTCTAACTAAGGATAAGTGTAAAAAAGTGTTTCTCTTCTGGAATGGGATTTAACAATAGTAAATAACTCTTCCGAGAATAATAATTATTGCCTTAGCTAGGGGAGAGGAGTTCATCTCACTCACTCACTTAACTTTAGAGTCAAATCAAACCAGGTACTTACATACACACATACAGTTTTCAAAAAAGCTAAGTTCATGGAAGAAGTCAAAGGGATGTTTTGTGTACGTAGTTTATAGTTATAGTAGCAAGAAAGCGGCCTAATCGAATTAAAAGTGGATGACCTGCCCCGCTTGAGCTCATTGCCAGTCTTCGGTTCATGTTGTGAGATAGATCGTGAGAACCAAGAAGAAAAGGCTTAACTTGAAAACAGACGGACGAAACTGTCCAGATAACTATTACATACTTACACAAGTACAGTAATACTAACAATAACAAAGTGTTATCTTATAAAGCATAAGTTGGAAAAGATAGACACAATAATAGTAAATATTATTATGCAATGCTATAATACGTGGTTTTATAGCAAGGTCGGACGAATGAATTCCTGATGTTAGTCGGAAACACGAACACCATTAATACAACTATGTACTATTATCAGTACTACTGTACAAGCATCATCATCATCCCCTCCTCAAACTACTTCTTATGAGAACTACCATACCATAAACGCTATAAATATTAACAACGTAAATTCTTGGGCAAACCAAACCAAGCCAATCCAGGATTTTATTTCTTTCATCTTTTTAACTGCCAAGTCAAAACAATTCTTCTAATCTGGATTCTGGATTACATTCGGCAGCGGACTAGATTTCGACAAAGTATTTTATCAGGTGAGTTTTTTTATTTATTCATTTCATTATTATACATTCTCTATCTTCTGGGCTAGAATTTATCTAAAGAAATTCAATCCCTGATATCTTGAATTGTAAGTAAGTACTATCTGCTTTCCTATTGTATCGTCATTTCATTAGATATATTGTGGTCTGGTCTGGGCCTGCTCTTTGTTATGGTATGTAATGTCATGTCACTTTGGTATTTTCTTCCATGTGTACTTATATTTACAACAGTACAGTAGTAAGTAGTTTATGTTCCTAACTATACTAAGTAATAGATACAGGGAGGGTGAGGCAAAAAAAGGATCTAGCCATGCAATCCCATGCACCTACTATCTGTATAACTAAATAATCTTAAGAAATCTTCGGTTATTTTATTTTGTTTTTCTTGCTTATGTACAGTGCATGTTGTGTTTATGTGGCTGGTGTGGATCACATCAAAGAAGACAGATGCTTTGAGTGTTTGAGTTTAAGTTACCATACCAAGTGAAATGAAACGAAACTGATTCGAGCTGTGTAAGTACCTACAGTAAAAAGTGAGCAAGTACCTTTTACCTTACACTTGCATACATATGTAGACCAGACAGACATGACGGGTACCCTTTTCGTCTTCTACAAGTGTAAGTAACTAGGTTGGAAGTTCTAGGCCAGGCCGAACTGAACTTGAGGGTTTCCTAACAAAACAAAGCAAGGTCTCTCTTTTATTTTGTAGAAAAAATGTTGGTGGGCTCCCTTAACTTTACTTAACTCATCATTACTACTTATATATTTACTTTTCGTCTAGTATGCTTTTATATGCTAACTTATATGAAACACTGTTTAATTCTAAGTCGTATTGAATTTCGTTAGTATAAAATAAGTTGTAAGCAGATTCAATATTTATGCAAGTTATAGTTAAATACAATTAGCGAAGGCTGAATAAGTGCGTAAAAGTCAGACAAAATGCTTATACGTTACCTGTTTTAATAAAGTATTACGGAAATGTAAAATCTGTGATTTTAAATTGGACAATATTTAGTTCATACTTTGATGAAACATTCATTCTGTATCCCTGTAATGAATACACAGGTGCTCAGCATGTAAACTCGAAGTTAGAAATTTCAATAGGTACTTACAATAAGTCAACAAAATATATAAGTACCCACCTGTTCCTAAATTCTCGTAAGGTTATCAAGATTCACGTATCACACATAACAGGACACAAAGGAGTAATACTTATCCTATACATTCATCTATATTGTATTTACAATTTACTAGCGTATACTAGGGTTAGCATGAAGTGGCCTGGACCCGACCGCATGTATGTAGGTATTTAATGTACGCAGACAAAGGTATCGGATGAGATTAGGGAATAGATTTAGCTAATACGTTGTAACTACTATTAGTTTGTGACAAGGGTGTCAGAATACATTTGCTTCAGATATGGCGGATAATATAGCAAAAATAAGCCGTTTTACTAGTGCAAGGACATCTGCTATTCTGCCGAACCAGACTAACGATAAGTAGAGTAAAATGTTGCAGTAAGGTGTATACGTGTATATTGTTGAAGTTTTCCATGGATGATGGAAAATAAAATGACACTAACAATAACAACCACAAAGTATTAGGTTTCATTACAGTAAATAAGTGAGAAAAAGGAATTGAAGCAAAGAATATTTGGAAAGATTCCGTCTGTTCTTAACATAGATATGATATGGGTTAGGTATACGAATAACGTTTCTCCTACATTATTTCTCATATACTTCAGATAACAGAAAATATGGAAATGTGAGTCAAATTGAAATGAAATGAAGAAATGTTACATAGTAGGCTCATGCCGGTTTGTCTTCGGCGTGAAGCATGTTTGCCGTGATACTGGTAACCTGGCTTGGCTTTGGCATTGGCAGGGCCAACAAGGCAGGAGGGAAGTCATATTATATGGCATAGAAAAATTCTTTTTTAAAAACGTAACCTTAACCTATAGGCATAAGTATACTAGGTAGGTATGTATTGTATATATGTAAGTAGTATTATGTATTTAGGTAGTATGTACATATACTTGTAAAAGTAAGTCAGACAAGATAGAACAGGTACATAGTTACTTAAGCAAAATTATACAAAGGTATAAACTTAAGCTTAAGAAAGGTTCCTTTCCTCTTTTACAACGAATCAGTTGAATTTTAGTTGTTCTCAAAGAAACTATTCCCAGTTTTGTGCATCATTCACTACAGAGCTACAATTTGTACAGGTAAATACAAGTTAGTAAGACATAACCTAAGTAAATCGTTCAAACCGATAAGCTTGGATAGCTTTTTCTCATTGCTGCTTGCATTGCATTGGTTTTTGTTACCTACATGCCTACATTTTCCACGTGCATAAATAAGATTGCACCTTGAACATTGAAATATTATTATTATAAATATCTGCACTATTTGGTTAATGCAAAAATTACTTGTGCATTCAATCAGCTCCGCTGTAATAAACTACTTGCACTGCAATTGCAAACGCTGCAGATTTGCTCACTCGTGTGCTTACTAATATAATATGAGTAGTAAAAGACTCATCCTTTTAAGAACTTAAAATGGTGAGCAGTAAGCAATAAGTTGTAATAGCAGTTTTGCCGTGCTTGTAATAATATTACTGATATTACTACAATTTTACGAGGAAAAAGTACGCAGTTTATGCGATATGCACACTAATGCCACAGTAAGTAAGTACACCACACCTTTATATGGGCAGACAATAGTTTTAAATGTGGAATTGTAGGGCTCAAGGCAAAATTGAATGATCGTGTCTGGATTTGACATTTGAGATTTTCATGGCGATAGCACTGAAACTACACTGCATTACGTTGTTTTGTTTTCTTGTTGGTTCGTTTACTTTGGTTTAGTTTGCATTTTCTTGCTAAAGCGAGAAATGCATTTAAATAGGTAGTTACCTACAAGTTCTTCTTCAGTTTGTGTCAGTCAATGTTTTAGCATTAAGAGAATTGAAAGAGAGGCAAGGCAAAAGCAAGTCAAAGTCAAGTGCAAGGCAGTTAAATTGTTTTGTCTTCCTTTTATTTCGTTCTGTGTACTGTACTATACTGTACAGATAGACTGCAACATTTGTAGTTTAGTTAGCAAGTATCTGAACTGAACTGTGATTGTGAATCACTCCATAGTAAGTTAAGTTAAGTTTATTCTTCGTTTACGGATTGTCAGTCTGTTTCTGTTGTGTCCTCTTTGGTTTTCATCCTTGACATAGCCAGGCTTGGCTTTGCTTGGGAATTTTCTTCCCTTCAAAATTATACAGTAACAATCAGGTAAGAAAAACAGTTTACTTTACCTTTAGCTATTCGCAGTATTCACCATAGCATAGTACTTAAATACTTTGTGTCAATTTCTTAAACAGTTGTTCCCTACATACAATGTGCAACAAACTATTTACCTTTCTTACCTATATGTGTGGTGAACTGTACTGTACTGTATGCATACAAAGTATTACAAAGTGTCGTCTTTTCTTCATATAAATAATACAAGTGTACATAGAACATGACACATTCATTTCGGTGTAATAAATAGTACGTTAGTAACACTAACACTAACATTATATTATTACACATACTATTTGTACATAGATAACGATATATATTTATCTTGTCTGTACATTTAGTATTTGGTATATGAAAACGTGATGTTTGTAGCTAGTGAAGGTTTTCTTACTTCTACCGTTTATCGTTTATTTTACTATGCAACTACTTATACAGAATTGAAAAACGTAAGGCTTGACCCGAAATGACGTGAGATATTGTCTGTAGTGTGGAATATGGATGCAATTGCTATTGTACACATGTACATGACACGGTCTTCTGATTCTCTGCGGCATTTAATAATATTCCTGTACTGTCTGGCCTGCTCTATACTCTATACAGCATTGCCATCTCAAGAACATAGAAGTAGAAGGTGTGCTTCCATATAATTATCCATACCGTTCACCAAGTTAAGCCAAGAAGCAACATTCGGTTTGGTTTCCCCGAGGCTTTTCCTAGTTCTTCACTTGATTTTGAAGTTAAAACTTGAAACACGGATTTTATACAACTTGCTGTGTCATTTCTGTATACAATATATGTAATAGAATATATTAACCTACTGGTATGGTGATTTGATGTGTGCGTGTACTATAAGTACACCGTATATCTGTATATGTCGGTGTGTGCGGTGTGATTTTTGAGTTGACTTTGACTTTGTGACCAAAAACCGTACACCCGTGAATTTTACGGCCACGTCGTAGATTTTACTTGGCTTACGTTTCTTCCTTTTACTATATAACGCCTATGCATCCTGGTACATACAGGGGTTCACTATTGTAAACATATTATCGCTAGTAATACAAATTCTAGGGTCTAAAGGTTGTTTTTTGGATTACATTACAATATCACATCACTAACTAAACATGTTAGTAAGGGAAACCCAAAATCTTATGCCTCGAGTAGGTAGTAGGTATATAAAGGTGTACATATGTATATAATGTTTAGTAGTGATAATGGTAAAATACTTCTGCTGGCTAAGATTTCATGTCAAGGAGAGGAACAACGACACGCGGAGCTCTATTTTATGACACTTGTCCTGTGTAGACAAGAAAAATAAAACACAATAGAGTCTGTCGACTGGCCTGGACTCTGACTTGACTAGTTTCTACTTTCTACCCGAAATGCTATCCAGGCAGTCAGTCCACAAAATTTTTACCCTTAACCAATTTTTAACATGTTCTCTTTGTGTTTGAGCCCAATGTATAGCTAATGGAACCAGCACATCAGTATATTGTACCATGGCCATGGCATGTTAAAGCTTTGGACAGTTTGCTTTATAAAGAGTAAAGGAGGCTCCAATCTACTCAATAGGCAATAAAAACACTGAATAGAAAACCAGAGTTAGAGTGATGATAAGCCAAACCAAAGGAAGGCAGCCGTCTGAATGTCAGGACAGATTGAATTGGATTTGAGGTCATTGAATAGATGAATCATCTCTTCAAACTAGCAACTGACGCAAAATATTTATGTGTAATAAAGAGATACATTATGTATCTGTATTTGCGAAAAGATAAATGTAGTATATGTACGTTACGTTGTTTATCAAGTATTAAGTATAAAGCTACTGATAATAGTATGCACAGAAAAGAAAAACTTGAGAAAAATTTGCATTGAGATTAAGGACAAAAAAGTTATTCATGAATTGTTCCATTCAGTTCTGGTAAAATGTAGTAAATACCTGTTCAGTTCAGAGCAATGCAAAACGAAGTGTCTATAGGTACAATTGGGCAATGCAACGGAATCAAGAACGACACTTTTAAATAGCTGTTTACCTTCTGCAGGCAAACATACACATGTAAGTAAGCGAAGATAAATAAGGAGGAATGTATGCATTTTGTATGTAATTCTCACTTCATTCGTAGATAAAGTAACATTATTTGTACATGTACAGTAAAGCCAAAACCAAAAGAAGAGAGTACAGTACTCTACAGTGCTATTTTACCGGAGACTTGTATGTACCATTATAGTAATGGCAATGTATCGTAACTTATCCATTTCGTTATGGTTTATTATGGGTTTCCTTTTCGTTCCGGTTATAATGTAACAGCGAAGCTAGTCTTTGAATTTGTCCTTTAGGACGTAACGTAACTTAACGTAATCTAACTCCTATTTCATCTTTTCTTACAAACATTTTATATTCATTACTTACTCACGTCTTCTTCTTCCTCGTGATTTAAGATCTTTAATGGAATACCTTCGTACCATAGCCAAATACATACTGTAATGTAAAACTTCACATCGCAATCACACCGTTTATTTATAGAACTGCATCACGCATATCTATGGTAAAGTACACCATAGTACAAAGGCATTTCCCTATGTGATGGGAAAATTATTTTCACAAGTACTTGTTTCTCTACTTTCAATATTTCACTGTTTATCTGTCAAGTAAACTATTATGTAAAACTCACAAAACCTAAAGTAGATATATTTAATATAAATTAATTGATTATTTATTACTGAATGGCTGAAATACTAACGGAATCTAATGCTTATTCGTAAACAATAATAATTCAACTTTATGAATTTTTAGTGTGAAATACACAATGCCTTATCGAAATTTTAACGTATTTTAATGCTTAATTCAAAAGCAAGTGTTTTTACATAAGTACGTCACACACAGTGCATAAAAATCAAGTTAATTTTTATTGACACCTTTATTATTAACCAGCCCATATTGCACTTCAGAAACTTTAAATGTAAAAATTGAATATAAACTAATAAACAAAATATTTATGTAAATACTTAAGTACATCTGCACCTAGGTATACCTAGGTATATAGAATATAGTACAGTAGGTATATGCAAATTCAAATTGCTTAGCTAAGCGTGTAAAATTATTTTTCAAACATCTGTGCTATACTGTTCTGTAATGTAATAATGTGTAACAATAAAAATGTTTCATGCTAAGCTAAAGCTTTTACATTATTAAATAAAAATCTACGGGTGAAGTGACGACAGATGCTTCGGTTCGCTTTATAAAGTAAAAGTAAATGCATTACATTACGGTTTACGCGTCGGTATGATGTGATGTGAAAAATTGAAAGAATAAAATAACATTAAAATTGAGCGTGTGGTAATGCTAATGCTAGTGTGTAAGCAAGGTACGCGTATGCACATAGCAAAAGAGTAATGAAGGAAGTAAAGGATTTAAAGTGAAGGAAATGAAAAGGAACGGAAGAAGGGAAATGCATGGTAATGTGAAAAGTAATAATAAAATGGAAATATTCATCTATGCATTAGAACGGTTGAATGGAATATGGAATCATTATTTTGTTATGTGATGGAGTGTTGTGTAGTTTGTTACATTTGTATTTGCATCCTGGCCTGGCCTAGCGTGTACTATTGGTATTGGCTACTTGAGTTCAAGTTGAAGTTGTGTGAGCATAACAGAAGGAAATATTTTAATATAATACCCGTGCTCGTATGAAAAACATTGTGTTTCCATTAAGTATCCAACCGCTATGGAATGGTGATGGTATGCCAATAGCATATGTCACAATGATGTATGCACTTTTCAACTATACTTATGTTACAATACAAATACCATAGTATGAGTACTTAATAATGTGTTATACAGACGTTTTAACCAAATCCTCAGCTATACTTCATAGTTAATAGCTGATATTAAACAGTAGGAATAGACATTTATGTTTATTAGATGCTACCTTGAATTTTCATGAGCTTTAGATACTTTTCGTATGTATTTACTTACTTAAATAGCAGTTATACATGCATTTGTAGACATTAGGGATTCTTTGGCCCTTCTATATAAATACTACCTTTTACATATACATATATATATATACAAGTCCTTCATGCTGCCTATCTTTACCTTGTAGTGCAGAAGTACATAATTTTCCTGTCAACACCTCAAACAAAATAGTCTTACCACTTAAGTTCACCTTTAGCTACTTTTCCACTTACTTAGCATAATGTCACAATACTTTCCACAGTCTTTCTGATTAATAGCTATATACTATAAGTATATTAGCTGCAGACAGCTAGCAGCTGATATTTTACTTTTATGTACACTATAATAAAGGATTCAATTTCAAATTTCAATATATAAGGCACAGTAGAGCCTGTAGGACAAAGAAACAGTAATGACCAAACAAAAAAGAAGCTTTATGTACTATAGTACACCGTATTCCTGCCAAAATTAATTATTTTTGAGTGAATAGCATTTCATTTTGAAGCATATGTCTTGTCGCGTCATACGGTGGCACGTATGCCATGTAAATGTAACTAGAACCAGTCACTCTTGCTCAGCCTGGTACTGTACAGATAGCATACTGTGTATGATTGTGTACACAAAGAACAAAGTATGCACGACAGACATATTGAGAGTTGTATATAAACATGTCTGGTATTACCACGTACCATGTGTGGACCTTTATGGATGGGCATGGACTATTTTCGGAAAGAGAGGCGAAAGAGGTGAGCTTGGCTTTGGTTTGGATTCCTGATTGGAATAAGTTCACTAACTTATATACTTAACACAGAGTACATTATCCATACGAACCATCTGTAAGTATGAGTATAGTAATTTCCGTAGTTAAACGTATAGTAGCTAACAATAAGTGTATAAGTGCCATACTATCTCGTTAAAGGCTACTCACTACAATTAACAGGTGTACGTTTATCTTTCTTACTTACCATATTGACCGAAAGGGAATGCAAAACTAATCTAAAAGAAAATATATCTGTAGAAGGCATAATGCAATAAACCAAGATCTTTTTTCTAGGGTAAGCTGTATAATAAGCTGTAAGTTTGTAAGTGTAAGTTAAATCAAATCCTGAACTGAAATATTGTACTATCTGTATGTAGTAAATATATATATATGGTTACTCTACCCACAAGTCAAGTCGCAGTCATAACATATCTTATAGCAGACAGGCAAGACAGAGAGTAAAAGTAGAGAGAGAACACTCAACCCAAACTCCAACACACAAAAATCAATCCGTTGATTGGTTTGCTTTGTTAATGGGTCGATAACCGTGTGCTGTATGTATGTACATACTTTTATTCTCCTCTCCTGCTGGAATGAATTAATGATTTGTGTCTTTAGGTACATACATACATACTTATAGTAATATTGCATGAATACAACTATATAAATGAAATTCAATGCAATGCAATGATAAGTAAATAGGTACTACATACTCTACGTACGGGCAAGGAACCTAATTTCATATAATATGATGATGTGGAAGTGTTAGAAGAATATAGTAATTCTTATTCCAGTTTTGATTCCGACAGTGTCCTCTCCTTTTCTTACTTAACACAAAGAAAACTCTTTTTTACCATAGAGCCCTAAATCGATTCTACTATTACATACCTATTTATGTACTACGTACGTGTATGAAGGTTTTGGATAGCTATAGTATTACAGATATCGCATCAGTCAAGTCAGAGTCAAGTCAGAACAGAACTACTTTGATTTTTACTCGAGATACGATATACTTATTTGTAAGAGTTAGAGTGAGTGTGGTGTGGTGCATTAAACTAAACTAGTGCAAGAAGTATAAGTATATCTAATCGTAAGTTAGTTTCTATTGTGGAACTTGCGGAGTCATGGCCAACCCGAATAAAATAGTATTTTTCACTCACTCAGCTCACTTGGCATAAGATTAGACCTAGAGCAGTCAAATCAGCCCATGTATGTAGGATTCTAGTGTAGGTTCTGTTTGCAATTTAATTTAAATGTGATTTGCAGCTTGCCTTGCTTTCTTTATTGTACTATTATTGGACTAGGTTGATATTTTTATGTATTATCCATTAGGTATCTGTAGGAGTGTGCTTACCTATATACTGATAGTAGTTTAATATCTCTGGGCATACAGATAGAGAGGATTGCTGGTGAGAAAATACTTTTTATACCATAAAGGACAGTGTTTAAGATCAAATAACAAGGAATAACAGAGTTTTGGACTATACATAGATAGTAAATGGAGTAAATGTCAATTCAGAGCATAGAGGGTTAGATTTCATTAATAGTATTAGCTAAACCCCATTGTGATGTGAGTATTGAGTAGGTAGCGTAAAAAGAATGTTTTTCTCTCTCACCTGCCTGCCTTGCCTCGCTCCGTTCATAATCAAGTGTATTTATTTTTGTGTAGGATGAGAATCGAATGGGAATAAAGTTGCATGCTAGTATACACAAGAATGTTTTTCTATGTATGTATTTGTTGAGTGTGTATTTGTGTTAAATGGGACGATAGGGCAAATCAAACAGAGCAGCTTGCATTCAACCTTTCAATTCACAAACATTGCATTCTTTCTGTATTCTATTTTATTTCTCTGTTCTGTTCTGATGTGAGTGAGAGAATGTTCTTGGTTCTAACTTCTAACTTGCTTGCGCTGCTGTTCTGGGAATCTAATTCAACAAAACGGCAAGGCAAAGGCAAACCAAACTATTACATTGATCATTTCATGTAGTAGTGGGTAGATTTCTAGTATAAATGTACTATGCAGTAGGCAGTTTTGTCTGAATGATCAAGAATAGCCAAAAGCATTGTGTTTGTAGTAGTATGTATGCTTTATAGCATTATTACGTTCATGATCACGATCATAGTAAAGTAAAGCAAATAAAATAATCTACCTAATGCGCTATTTTCATTCTCTTTATAAGCTTAGGCTGCGTTTCTACTCGTGTCAGTCAGTCAGTCTTACCACCAAACAAACATATTTTCAATTATTTATATCAGGACCAGGACTGACTGCAGGTAGATTATGTATTTACATATAGATCAGGTAACAGGTACACTTTTTATATAGCAGGTACTCATTATAGTTATATTTGTAATTCAGTGGTATTCCTTTATATTAGAGGAGATTGATTCAAATACATAATATGCAGAATGTATTTACATACATGCTCCACTACCTTAATAAAAAATCTATATGTAGTACACATGTAGTAATTTATTCGGTGTGCATCTGTAGTGAGTTAATACCGTGATGTGATGGTGATGTGAATGAGCTGAGTGAGTGATGTTTGTAGATTGTGATATTATTTTTTCCCATTCTAGCCGCATGCATGCAATATGCAATCAAATAAAATGAAAATTATTCAGCCCTTTGGATTGGATTGCTATGGCTTACTTACCAAAACAAAACTTGCTCCGTTTATTTATTAGATTGTTTATGTGTGTGTACACGGAGGAAAAATTCGGTTCTCAGGATATCGAAACCAAAGCCAACGCTACCCCTAATTCAACTTGAACTACATGCATGCCCCTTTGATGTTCTCTAGTACAAATATGTAAATATAAAAACTCAAACATTAACATAAAGTTTATAGACAATTGCCGAATCAAATAGCAAAACTTTTCGTGAGCACATACTTATATGGTTTCAGTGGGCATTATGGTAGTAGGGGATAGGGAAGAACAAGGAACTTATTTTTTGGCAATGTTTCTGGGACTAAAATCCCACAGTCCACGGAACATTACAGTAGCACGCTAAATTGTTTGACTGGACTTCCTGGGAATTCTCTCTATACATATTTATACTCGTGGTATGGGTCTTAAAAGTTATTCGTATGCAAATTTCTCTTTCCCGTCCCGAGCTTACAGACATACAAGTGACTCTTTTTCTCTCACTTTGTAAAAGTAATAAAAGATAGTGGGTTATTCTGCCCGGATCCAGTCAAGTCATTCTAAATCAACTCGAGTCACGCAAGGAAGCCTTCCAAATCCTGTCCCGTTCCCGTCTGGTTTCTTGGCCATCCATCCCTCACCTCACATCCTTCATTCACTTCCACTTTTTCTTCCATCTATTTATTATACCTCATTTATTTCATATTACACAATTATACCAGTGAGTACATAATGCGTGTCTATACTGTCTAACACGTATTTTTACAAATTCGCAGATTTGGCTAAAATAGAACATATCAGGTACATAAATACTATTTGTATTTTATTCTCGTGTACGTAAGCTAAACCTTTCCAGTTGCAAATCTATCCAATTACATTTCAATCAAGTATTAAGTCTTATGAAGTGTCTCAAATATTTTGGAGGAAATAGTTTCTGTAGAATATATCATCATAAGTGTTAGAGCATATTTTATTCTCTAAATATAGCAAACGTAAGAGATTTGGTAGCAAGCATATTTAAGTTTATTGAGTTACATCTAAATATGCAGAGAAATATTACTACGTATGATGTCTACGTAGATAAGTATGTATGTGAATCACATTTAGGAATAAAGGAAAAGGATGGCTGAAATTTCGTGACTCTTGATTGACTACGAGCGTTTTTGATTCTTTGGTTTCATTTGGTTAGCTTTGTCATGGCAAGCTGGGTTTTAACTTGGCTTTGGCTTGGATGGGATCCTTTGTTGGTTTAGTTTGGTTAGAGTTAGCAGTTCACGGATTTTGAGGGGAGCAGTGAGCAGAGCAAAGCAGAGCACCTTTATAATATTATATTATCCTACACGACATGAAGACACGAGACCAGCTTAACTTAACTTCGATTCAATTCAGCTATTACTTAACTTTAACTTCTCTAACTGCGAACCATGTACATATTGTACATACAAACACATAGCTATTACATACAACCCATATATTAAAAAGCTACCTACAGATATAGTGAATGATAAGTACCTAAGGAGTTGGAGTTGGTGATACGTAGCTATAGGATGTATTAATTCCTTCTCTTCTATAGATAAATTGACTATCAGTACCTACTTATATAAACTTTTTTAACAACTTCTACTTATTTTATTCCCACCAATCTCTCACCAAACCAAACCAACCAAAGCAAACGTAAAACAAACTTTTAACTTATAAAGTAAATACAGATCGCATCGCGTCACCTACAGTACTAATAAAACTGACTTTGTATATCTCGTACTATCTACCCTTCTCTCTTTTATACTTAATTTTAAATAAAATCTCAGATCAGATAATGAGGAGATAAAGGGAATACCAAAGTAAACTAAATATTATATCTTTATATCTCCTCCGGTAATTTTCTCACAGAACACACTAACACAGTACTGCTATACTAAAGTCAGCAATGATAAGAGAAACTAAATTAAACAAATTGAAGCAATTTGAAGAAATAAATCAGCTTTATATCAACATAAATATACGAACTCTCTTAAATCTTAATTCATAAGCTGTATTATTTACCTAAAGAGTTTATTTATGTATTTTCATTTAAATATTTGCTATAATAGTAACTGGATTGAAATTAATGGGTTAAAAATATAAGATGCTACAAAAAATACATCTGTAATCTGTAAAGGTGCACATTTACTATCATAAAATGTACAGTATCGCTTAATTTAATTGTTTTCCTATTTTCTCTTTTGACTTATTTATAGTTATCATAAGCAAATGAAGAAACTGGATCTATGCAAACTATGAAACAGAATAACAAAATATTGATATACGTAATATAGTACAGTGGAGCATTTAAATTAAGCTGAAGGCAAGGAAAAGCTTATAAATTGTGAGATTACTGTTTCGGATTTTGTTATTAATTTTGCTTAGGTATATTGAGTATATCTTAAGCTAGAATGAATATTCTTAAAGTAATTGTAATGCTATTCGACTCGGCGTGTGGATTTTTATATTAAAGTGCTGTAATGTAAACGCTCAATGTTGATAAATGTAAATTGCTCTTTAAAATTACAGTTGCTCCTGACTTTTGACTGATTGTGTTGTGTTCAGTGTTCTAAAAAAGCCGGCTAACTGGCATTTCAGCCAGCCAGCCGGCTGGCTAAATGGCAGAAATGGCAGAAATG
>JAQFYC010001190.1:0-38342 GCA_034694165.1 Tomocerus mixtus | reverse complement strand
ATGCTTAAAAACAATTATATTGACTTTCTCTGCATTATTTATTAATTCCTTTTAAATTGTGGTTATCATTAATGCAAGTTAAAACTGCATTCAAAGTATCAATGTAATCTAATTTTCTAAAGTGGCTTTCTAAATCAAAAAAACTAAACAAAACTAAACAATATGGACCTATATGCTAGCGTATACTTTTCAATCATAGTTTGTCTTAAATACTGTACTTACCTATGTCTAATTTACGCTGAGATTCCGTTAATAAGGTTAGTTAAGTCGTAGCTTTGTATAATAATTATTTATTATGGACCAGTTTTTGCAATCGTTTAGTAGTAGAAATACAATTTCTCATTTCAAATGATTCAAATGTGCAATTGTTATCTGATAATTATGACAAATATACAAAATAATTATTTCGTATATATTAGTACTTGCCAGATTCAGTGTATTATTTTATTTCCATATAAATTGATAAAATGTAAAACCATGGATCAACTGCTGCTTACGCATAAGATTGTTGCATTATTGATGTTAATTAGACATAATTTAAGACAAAATACTATACGAAAAATATACGCTAGCATATAGGTCCATATTGTTTAGTTTTGTTTAGTTTTTTTGATTTAGAAAGCCACTTTAATTTAAATTAGATTACGTTTAAGGATACTTTGAATGCAGTTTTAATTTGCATTAATGATAACCACAATTTAAAAGGAATTAATAAATAATGCAGAGAAAGTCAATATAATTGTTTTTAAGCATTAGAAATCATTTAACTTCATTATACGTTGTGTTTGGCATTAACCGGTTGGTTTAATTAGGAAATTTGACCATTTTAAGTGATTTTATGGACCAATTCTTCATTCTCCGGCAATAACGGTAGTCATTACTGGTAATGCCAAAGAAAATTTAGGCATTACCAGTACTGCCTAGGCATTACCAGTAAAGTCCAGGCAGTACTGGTATAGCCGACCCTTTCTTTGGCATTACTGGTAATGCCTAGGCATTACCGGTAATGCCTTATTACCGATTTTGCCGGTAACATATATACATTCACATGAATATAGTAGAGCCATTATAACTAAAATCAGTGTCAAGAGACAGCTCAAGTACTATTTATTTACTGCTTTTCTTGTACAAATTTCGACAAATGATGCTCTTTGCACTAGAACCACCGAAACACTACTCACAAGTACCACAACAATAATACAAATGCGTAGCTACCTTTACTAACACTAAAATGGTTTACAGATACAAGAAAATGATTATATTCTTCCTGAAATCTATTAAAATATATGTGATTACTCTTTTATTAGGTCCGTAGTAAGCAAATGGTGTATAAAAAATTAAATCAATTTATTATAATGTGTTTTTATATACGTATATACGTACGGCAATAAAGCATATTGTCAGTGGAAGGGCCTCCAATCGGGGGAAACAGGTAATTAATAATAATAGTACTATTACTAAATCTGTAAAATTAGAAACCCCATACACATAATAATAAGTAATAAACAGAATCTGTATTACAGATCATAGAAATAGGTAAGTAAGTGCAAAAATGAAAAATATAGTATCTAACATCATTACGGGCTTATTATGGCCAAGGTTCTTATTCGGTTGACAGACAAAATACTCGTACCCGTCCCACCTTAATGTTAATTTGAAATTATATCCCAGTAAAAATAAATCAATTAAATGATTGAAATTCAATCGATTGATTTTTATGTAATTTACGGGTTCTCCAGATTTCATTAAAAGTGAATTTATAGCCAATAAAAATTTTGTATCCATAAATAGAAATATTTATCTTTTTCTTATAGCATGCAGACCATAATTAGGTCCCCAATTGTTTAAGTAACAAGGTGATCAAGTGTTTAAAGACCAACTCTGTGGTTACGGTACATATTCTATGATAATGTATGCGGTTGTCTTAATATTGAAGCTCCCGTCTCTATTATTAGTAAACGCAATAATAGATATATTATGTAGGTTCCCATACCTATGTCCTTAGACCTTATAAATGTGAAAGCGCTATGGGTTGCAAAAGCACAGTTGGGAGAATTCTATAGAAAAGTATTTTGTAATTGGAATGATGGCTTGCGTTGAATACCAAATGATTCAGATCATTATTGGTTTTGGCACTTTCACTCGAATTAAATTAATAGATGCTTCCTAACCACATTGCATGGTAATTTGATGACGAGTGAAAGTAAACGAGACGAATGAAATCAGCAATTTCACCAGAAATTAATAAGGGAATGTATGTAGCTGGAATAAGTTCATTATATAGAAGGTGTAGGACATAGATACTCGTACCTAAACTATTACAGCGTGAACCAACTGTGAATGTTAACTAAGGAGAGGGCGCCCAGCACAAAACGCTAAATTTAACATAACAAGCACCAACTAAAAGCATAATAAATAGAGAGTAATGAAGGTAAAGTGAAAGCAAATACATTCATTGATATTAGAGCAAATGCTGCAACTTAGAGAAAGGAATGGAAAGGGAGAAATGTGCATGCCTAACTTTATAAGGACAATTATGAACTTTCCATACATATCTACTATATAGTAAATTGTGCATACTACAAATAGTGGGTTAGTGTAAGTGGTAGCTCGAGTTCGACTCGAACCAAACCAAAATATCAATGTATTTATCCAGAGAATATTACTTAACTACAGTATATATGGAATTGTACCCGTTACGTATTTATTTATATAAGTAAGTTAGATAATAGAGAGGAAGAGGGAAGCATGGAGTCAAAATAAGTTAAGTTAACCGAATGAAGGGAATCCAATTTATACGCCGAAGAAAAGAGACAGCCAGTTGACTGAAAATCTGTGCTGATGCGATGTGATGATCTAATGTCATAGTGAAGCAATTGAACAAAGAGATTATTATACAATATAAATATGCAGTGGAGTAAAGGACTTATATAGTACCTCAGTATATAATATATAAGTATGAATGTGTGTTATTTATTTATATTAAGCTTCAGTGCTACTGCTACATATACTGTAAAGATCATTCTACATAAGTACATCTGAAATGAAACAGGATTTTGGGCTCTCCATTTATAATACGTACGTACTCTTACTCGCTCTCATCTTTAATAAGTATAACATAACCCATATTGTATTTATTTAGTGTGTGCTCTACTTATATGCTACAGTCAGTGTAATGAAATGGCTTAAGTTACATAGAAGATAATGTCATGGCCCGGACGATGCCAAGTCAAGTCAAGTGGTCTTTTGTGTTATTGTTATTATTGTGACTTATTGCTGACTTCCCTTTTTCTGAGTAGCTCAACCGTTCATTTCATATGTACAAAGTAGTACAAATCTGTAGTGGCTCCTAGCTTTTGCTATGTTGACTGCTTACAATTCTATGCAATAACACAGTGCACTGCACATAGTGTACCGTTTTCTCTATACATTTAACATTATTTTCTATAAAGTAATACAAGAGGAGTCAATTGAGAGAGGATATGATACATAAGAGAGATGCGATACGTTACGTTATGTCGTTTCATAACCATGTAGGTACTATCAACTATAGGTACGTGTCAGTTTGATAGGATAGTGCAATGGAATAGGATCATACATTTGTTTCTTAGCAAACCTGTCAGTTTAGTATTACAAGCCAATGCAAGTACAGTGCAGTGTCATGTATGTAATACATTTATCTACAGTACAAAACACTAGTCAGTTTAGAAGTTTAGAATTGTAGCCGTAGAAAATAATATAGTTGGGATGAAAGAGGCAAAGAAGTGCTGATGGGTGGATTGTGATGTGAATAGATCCCACCACGCATTTAGTATATCTGTAATAGGGCCACAATGTCACAAGGCACTGGCCCCCAATTTATCTACTTCCTGTGATTGTTTAGCAAAAGCTATAAAATAGTTCAATTAATATGTAAAAACCTTTTGCACTAAACTTAATATTTTTGCGAATTATCGTTTTAACAATTCAAATGCTTTCAAAGATTGCAAATTCGATTCATTAATTGCCAATATATTTGTCCACAAAATGTACCCATAAAACTATTGATTTTCATCAAGCTTTAGCTTGATTTTAGTTAAAAATAAATAAAAAATTACATGTGTTTATGGGGAAGACTTCCTTTTTGCCTTTAGATACTGCGTATCTATCACATATGCATCCACATAATATTATCATACCTACATTAGAAACACACATACGTATTTATTATCTGTAGCCAGCCAAGCCAAGCCACAGAAAAATTACTTACATCCACAATACTAGATACAGATAGAAGATGCATGATTATATTAAGGGCCGTAGAGTGGAGTGGATAGAAGGGTAATCCAGTTATTGTTATATTTATCCTCTGGAGTAGACTAAAGTTGAACAGAAAAGAGAATGCTGCAAGCTGGCTGCTTTACTTTGCATTACTTAACTTTAGTTTCCTTTGCTTTCCTTTTTGGTTAACTGAGCTGTTCAATTCTATTCCATTCTTCGTCTATGTACATAACATAATATTATTATATACTCCGTACAGTGTGTACATAAGTATATTATACATTCTGCTGACTTAACTTCTCTTATGTAATCTTACTGTACTCTATCTTTTGCTTTGCTTATGTAGGTATTTAGTTTTACTCTCCTCGAGCCGGCCATGTCATCACAACACGTATACTAAACCCAACCTGCACTACAAACTATTTATGCTATTATTATATGTACACATTTATTGATGGTAAGTACTTAAGTAGGTGACTCCATTATGTTCTAGTGCAACTTCATCGGAATTAAAGGATAGCTACCTGTTGGGATATCCAATTATTGCAAAATTACAATAATGTCCTTCAGACGAATCTATCTTCCAATTTGTATATGCTAAATAGAAATAACCCAATTCACTTATATAGGACATTTTTTCTAAATTGTGTTATGCAAGGTAGATTCGACTTACTAACCATCAGTGTACTATTTTTTGCTTACACTGGTAGACAGATTGTGTTTGAATTTGGCACAGTTATGACTTTTGAGTAAGTTATGACATTTAATGCTTATAAAAGGTAGGATTATTTCATCAAGTAATAATATTTGTATTGTACATACATACCAGAATAGCAACGTTTATCAGCCTATTTTGTATTTCAGATAAATTGTTGTAAGTATTTGATAGTGGAGTAGTAAATTAATTAATTGTTTCATACACAGAACACTATTTCATAAATATAACCCTCACCGTATTTATATTTGTTTTAAAATGTAGTAAATTACACAGCCTTTGGGTAGTCATTTTGGTGATTCAACTTAAATTTATTTAATTTGAGTTTCTACCATATTTATGATATATTATTATGTTATAATATTGAGTTTCTACAGTTGAAAGAAAAGCATAGCAAAATAAACCAAAAATACAGTCAACGTAAAATGCTCTTGAATTCATGACTTACGCAAACTGCACATTGGAGAGCATCATAAGTTTATATCTACCAGTACTACAATATAGTAGGTAAGTATATAGGTGTACATACTGTACAGTGATATAAAGAACCAGTAAGCATATTTCCTATTCAAAAGAGTTACATACGTGTATCTTATTATTTCTGATTTGTAGAACTGTAATTATTACTTGTATTGAATTTGGCTCATGATTTCATATTAATTTGTTTTACACGAGTACTTGGTTAATGTAAGTAGTCGCAGAGTGTATATGTATATGTACTAGGATAGGAAATGAAATGAATAGTTATTAGTGTGTGTGTGTTCTTTATTACTTGGGCTGGCTATGGCTGTGAATGAGTGTGTATTTTCACAGTTGGATGATCTGATGTGATGTGGATGAGAGTGGAGTCCTTCGCTCGGGTGGATGGAATAGATGGATGACAGAGCAGACGACGAGTTGACTTATGGGTTGGTTTTGCTTTAACTAAACTTATATTTTGTATAGAGTTGCAAAATGTGAAAAGCTTAGAAGCTCTTTCTCCTATTCAGTGCGGACTTTGCAATTTCTAATGTAATTTATTGCATTAAATAATACCAGAGAGGATTGCCCTGGCTTGGCTTGGTTTGGCTGGGCTTAGTCTAGTCTAGTTGGCTGAGCTGAGCTGAGCGGACTCAGTTGGTTCGGCTTGGCTGACTTAACTTGACTTAGAGAATGTGGATTCAAGATGAAATGAAGAACGTGGTCCTTGAGAACTTGAGGACAGAGTATTTTGCATTTCGCATTAATTGGAAGGATATAATAGACGAAAGAAGAGAATTCACGACCGACGAGCTTGGCTTACTTATTTCATATTAGTTCACTTCCCGTATCTCGACTACACTTATAAAAACACCATATATGTATCTATATATATACAGATAGATAGTATGTGCACACTGTTCTTTAGCTTATTTTCCTAAAAAAGTTAAGTAAGTAAGAAAAAGACGGATACGGTTGTAGGTACAGTACTATTGCAAAGATAGTATAATATACGAAAGGGTGTAGCTGTATGTAGTTGGAGTAAGTACAAGTAGCAAGATTTACTTATACAGAACAGAGCTCTAGTTTTTGAAAGATATGTTGTAGTATAAGCTAGAGATACATACCTACTTACGTAGTGTTTTTTGTCAGTGGTGCTAGTAGTGTGTAATACGTATTAAGCAGGGACGTGCATATGAGCAACGGACAGGATCACTGAAAAACGAGCAAACAAAAATTTTACGATGTGAACCGAGAAGTGGGAGATGATTAGATGGAATGTTTTACATCCGTCGTTTGAATTCTTGAAAGGAGGAGTGGGAAATTGAATTGCGTTGAGGAAATCATCTCGAGCGGGTTGCTTTCCCTTCACTTGCTTTGCCTCGTTGCATTGACTTGACTTTTACTTACTACTGTACTCTACTCGTCCCTTAATATGCATTCATGCCACTGCAGTGCTCCTTATTCCCTTGTATATTATCCTACTGCATCCCTCTATGTAATATTTTGCATGTGTATGTACACTATTTACCCTAAGACTTCACTCAAGATGAATTCTATAGAATATTGAAGAAGGAGATGTCTACTAATAGTACTTATACGTACCTAGGCACGTGTGTGCATTGAATGGTGTACATAAGAAAAGCAAAGACAACTATATACACAAGTACCAATATGTAGCTACTACTTTTTCCTGTGTAAAAGCCCAATATTTATACGTGTTATACAGAATATCATGTATGTAGTAATTTTATTTCAGGATCTCACATCTCTCTACATTCTTACAGTACATTGCATTGCGTTTCATAAACCTATAGGCTTCTGTTAGCGTTTTGTTAGTCGTTCTTGGTGTCTTGTCTTGTCTGTCGTCCCATCATCATCATCGTAGTCTCGTGTGTGTTGTCGGCAGACAGATCTATTCTTCAGTTCAGTTCAGTTGTTAAGATGCTTTAGCCTGTCTTTGTCCTAAGAACAAGCCAATGGGAAGGAAGAGTTAGCTAAGTAGATATGTTGTGTATGGAAAGCAAATGCAATGCGAATGTTCATCCTGGGTGGTCTGGCCTGGCCTGGCCTGGAACACGGTCTATTCACATATTCACTTGAGCTGAGATATAGGAAGGTAGGATGTAGGTAGCTAAGTAAGTGGAGTAAGTAGGTAAGTAAGTAAGTAAAATGGGAAGCTTATATGTATTAGGGAGTGAGAAGAGAAAGCGTTGACGGAAATACGCGCTAATCCAGCGTGCTGCCAAGCCAATGTCAAAATGGCATAAGATGCTTCCGTCCTTGCCCTATGAAATATTCATGGGCTCAACTAAGCAAGAAGAAATAAGGAAACGAGCTGAAATGAGTCCGCCACTCACCTCGCACTCTCACTCACCTCCAACAAACCTAACGACGAAGCCAAGCCAAGTAGCAACCAACCTTGTCATCTAACTTGACTCAAGACGACCAACACCATGCAGGAACACTAACAAAATGACTACACATAGCATGGCAGAAAGACACACAAGACAGTCAACTCACTGTACTGTCGTCTTCGTCCTTCTGTCCTAAGAGGCTCTCTCTTTCTTCTTCTGTCTCATTTATGACGATGAATATTCTGTCAAACGTCTTACTATTTATAAATATATCCATATGAATACGAACAAACTAGCTACGAAAGGCACAAAGGATTCTTTCCCATGTAGAGATGTACAACGTGTATATTAAGTTCGTAACTGTGCTACTGTAGTAAAATTTCGCATACGTATGTGTGAAGGCATCTAATCATGATTTAGTTTTTATATGTAAATCAGAGCCTGACGCTGACGCACTTCTTCATCCTTGTACTCTGTACCCCTTAACTTTCATATTTGCCAGCTAAGTTATTGCTAATAATACTATACTTAGTGTAAATATAATTTACTCTCAAAATATTAATCATTTTCTCTGAACCTTAGCATTACTATGGTAAAGTTGAGAAATCCTTTGGCCCTTTTCCCCAAGGCTCGTTTTCCCTACCGAGTTTTACCCTTTCGATGTCTACCTATTTTATGTACATCAGGGGGTGAAGAGTTTAAGGGGTTGAGATACAATTAGAACATGAAATGTTACTAAAATGTAACTAAAAAGAAAAGGCAGCGCCAAATCTGGGTATTCTAAACAGGCGCCGGTCAATTTTGTTTTGTCTGCGTTAGAGTCTAAAGTAAATATTTATTCTACAGAGTAGTAAGAGCGGAGTATTCCTGTTGCTATTTAATATAAATATTTCCAAGAGTATGTTGCTTTGTAATATTATTGGTACATATAGTTAGTAATGGAATTACATGCCTATGTAGGTTGCATAGTTAGGTGAGGTTATTTAGCATATAATGTCATGTAAGAAACGTGTCTCATTCCTGCAGGGCGAACCAACTTCGTCATAGAAAAGCCACCAGCCGTTTTCGATTTGCGTGGCTTATTACTTACTTGTATGTTTGCAATAGACTGGAGTAATATCTACATAAATTGGTTGCGAGTAGAGAACAGAGTACTGTGCCGTTGTGTGGGTTAGGTACAAATAGGTTGGTATGTACACAAATAAGGTTAGGTTTTAGGTGAGTCTTAGATTGTAGATGCTCGCTCTTACTTACTTCCTTGGAAGTAAGTAAAAGTAAGTAGGTATGTATGTAAGTAAGCATAGTCTTCCATTCCACAAGACAGAATATTGAACATTATTGAGGAGGAATATTGAGTAGGGTAGAGACTTGCGTTCAACCCAATTCCACTCTAATAAGTAACACTGTAGTAGTTCACGACTTTCTCCTCTTCGCACAACCGAAATCCAACTAGGAAGATAATAACGTTACCTTATGTACGTACGTTAGCAGGAAAACTCTCAATATACTTCTCACTTTTCTTGCCAACAGATAAAGTTATGTGTCAGTCAGCATAATATGTTTCTGTGTCCTAAAGAAATGAGAATACTCTCATCTCATTTTCTCTTGTCCATGAGCTGAGACTCTTTTCTCCTTCCTTTCCTCATTTGCTATAAAAATTACTAATACATATATTATGTATACGTGTGGGGTTATATTAGTATACATATACTACATGCAATGCAATTGCTTCTTCTGTGTCTATTGTTATCGTGTATGTAAATAATACATACTTGCCTACTACCTACACGACACCCCTGCAAGAAGCAATATTCTTAGTAAGTTTATTTTATATTACCTATACAGTATGTACATGCATATGTATACACTATGTGCTAAGATACTACCATAATAATAACATGAGCAGGTATATAAAGGTAGAGGAGATTTATAAGAATAATAGAAGTTTGAATAAATTATATAGCAGAGAGTATTTGATATTCTCGGTGAATTCACCCCCATGCTTTAGGTGGGAGCGTACAATTTCTACATATTGCTTCCAGCCTTACATATTGAAGAAAGGCAACGAAGCGGCGGGGAATAAGCGAAGAAGAGACATGGACCGTGAGCGTCTCTTAATAAAGTTGACAGAAACTGTATGTAGTAACACGTAGGTTGGTCCCTACATGAAAAAAGCAGGGAAACAGCATTCAGTCAGTCAGCCGCCAGGCCAGGCAGGCACAGCACACCAGTCAGCTCATCCATGCAATGATGTGGTCTGATCCGGTGCAGGGCTAAAGAATGAATAGAGCTCCATGAACTTTATAATATCCTTTACATAGTTATCCTACAATATGTACGTATGTACATTTAGAAGCTTAGCATCGTTTAAATACATAGGAAATTTGCCATTAGCATTACCAGTTTTATATTGAGAGAATTGTGTTTTCCATTCCAGGAACTGAATCCTGTAAAGAGAAGAGGGATGAAGTAAATAATATATTTATGTGAGTGTCTGTAGTGTAGTGTAGTGTGGAAGGGAGTTGAATTGAAGTAGAGTCACAAACAACAGAACAGAGCTCAGGGTCAGATTAGCACTCGCTCAATTTCAACAGATCAAATGGGAGGTGAACTGTAGTGAATTGAAGCAAAACTCTTTAAATAGTTGGCCTGACTTGCTTGCGTTGCGTTGGGTTCAGTTCAACTCAGCCTATGCTATGCAAGCAGCTAAAGTAAGTAAGAGTTCTGGTGAAATTCCTCAAATGGCTTTATCGGGAAATTTGATGCATGGTGTTCCACAACATTGATATATTTATATGCTAGTTCAGTGTATGTTCCTAGTGAAACTACTTACATACAGTACACTACTGCTAAATCCACCGAAGAGGAACTACTCTACTTTTACTGTGAATACTTCAGTGTATTAAATTTATGCTGTAGTGATAGAAAGTAGGTTCGTATTTGTATTTCCTTGCTTTAGCCCTCTTTCCTTCTCTATCACTCGTGTTTTACCCCAATTTAGCCTCAAGCCTTAACATTAGATCTATGTATTGCGCTAAAGAGCGTGCAATGCAATTTATTCGAAACGCTAGTCGAGTACCCACTTCCTCTGTAAAGCAAAAATGATATCTTCTAGCCCTACTTCCAGTTTGCATACTAGCATAGCTCATACTTATAAGTAAAATAGTACATAGTAGTATGTACTAAGAGTAGTAACAATTCACAAACTAAGTATGCATGTATCTTGTTTAAAAGGAGAAAAGTTTCAAAGTTCAGCTTTCATATTTTGTTGACTGTGTTGTGGTGGAGTGGATGTTTGTATTGTATTGTATCCATCGAACAGCTCAGTTTCTACTTACTTACTTTGCTATGCTATAACTAACTAGCTAACTAAATAAGTAGGTGTATTATGCAGAGTAGGTAAGTCAAGTAAGTGTCTACTCTGGTAGGTATATTATTTTGTGGCGTGTGGTTCGTGGTCCAATGCAAACTATCAGAGACAAACTTTCACCATTCTACAGTTTAGGGTATACAAACGTATAGATGGAATTGGAACGGAACAGAGCTTACAGCGATGTAGTTATATATGCTAAACTACACTAGGAGTAAATTTTATTTAGATGGAGTACTACTTTATATGTGTATGTAGCCCCATGCCATGAAAGGAATAAAAGAGTGGCTTGAATACGACCATTATTATTTTGTTTTAGAGAAATGAGAGCACTGCATATGCATATTGTAGAGTGAGCTGTACAGGAAGGAGAAAGTATTCAACTAACCAGAAAAGAGTTGTAGAATAGCAAAAATTACGACATGGAAGTTGAATACTACAGATGATTTGATGAGGAAGAGGAGAAAGTGAACTTTGTGCAAGTTGGAAACGAATGGGAATGTAATAATTGCACGTAGATTACATTTATACATATTATGGCACGGTAGCTATTTAAATAAGTAAGAGGGAACCTAGAAGTACATTGTGTTATAGTATGTACATGTGAAGCATTATTATAGCTCATGGCCTTGTAATGTAAATACAGATGCATAATGTGTAATATGTATGCAGTAAATACTTTTGTGTTTTTGCTTGCTATTACAGTACAGAGTAGAGAATACTGGATGTATTTCAAATCTGCACCATATGTACAGATACATTGAACATACATGGTGGAAATAGTAAACACGTAGTGTGTAATACATATGTAAAAGTATGTTCATATTCACACATGCAGAGGACATTAGTACTATTGTACGTATGTAAGTAAAGTAATGTTAAGTATAAACAGAAAAGTAGTAAGGTATATTTTTAGTAGTAGTAAATAAATAGGTAGGTACTTACAGTAGCTATTATCTATATAATAGGCGCAGTAGGTATTTAGTTGTGGAGACAGTCCATGAAAGAAAGGCAAATAGCTCCAAGTGTGTGCATGAAATGAAATTAAAGTAGAGAAGGTTTATGGGCAATATTTGCCGGTAAATTACATAATTTCCCCTCCTTTGTAAAGCACAGGCCAGTAAAGGGGAAAAAATTCACAGTATTATGAGAAAATGAGACTGTCTGTTTGAAGAAGTGTTATTGGAGTTGCTCTGACTTCTCAGCAGCCTTCCCAAGCTACCTCCTTCATTTTTTCCTTAAGTCTTATATGAGATTTTGATGACCATTATATTTCCTCCTACATTCCATTTTCTCACTTCTAAATGCGTTCTTAATGAATAATCATAAATTTCGGGTCCTACCCGATTCATCTGTAGAAAATATTCATTTCATCTCGCCACGTCTTCTTCACGCACCTTCTTCACACTTTTCCCTTTCCAAATAAAATTTGCCTTCTTCACGGAACATGCTCTGCTCATTCTCATCTTACGTTACGTTAGTCGACTCTCTCTATTTAAAAATCTTTCTTGAGAACGTAATGTCAGTTGAGTCCCTCCGCTTGTGCCGGCAGCAGCTAATAGTATTCATTCCAACTATGGAAAAGATATAACTGGCGCTGTAATGTGTATTTGTTATATACTTTATGGAGTAATAGCTCTAACTACTCCTTATTCCTTCATCTTATTCCTTTTTCTTCATCTGCCTCTAAATACAAGAAGGAGATTCAACTCTACGAAGGGAATCTTTTGCCCATTGCATTGCAATTCTAGCATAAACATCATGAACTATTTCCTTTCGGTATTTATCCGAGGAACTACCATTCCATCCCAACCATTCTATGTAGTAATATTCTTTTTCACTAGATAGATGGATATTTCTTCTTATAATAGGAACTCTTTTATTTTATGGCTCTTCGTCTACTATATACATACATACTTCATAAAATACTCGCCTACATACGTGTACTATTTAACTGCTCACATTTCTATTCTATGAATTCAAATAAAACATTCATACAAGCATAACTGCCATGAACCACACTCCTAAAATAAAATCTCTCAGTCAGCTCTTAATTTCAGCTTCCCTTCTATGTTCTACTTCTCATATCCAACTTGTTAGCTAACACTAGGACATACGTACTCCTTGAAAAATAATTACAGTCCAATACCGAATCTTAGACATTAAACCCTTTGCTCAAAATACCATCCGAAAACATCTTTCATCCAAATAACACATCTTTCCTTACGAACACTGCAAAGACGTTTAGCAGTTCTATTGGCCAATTTGCATTTGACGACTACCATTTACAAAAGTTAGCGTGCAAGATACTTCATCATTCTTTATAGTTTACATCCATGTTTAGTTTCTCATTATATTCATTTTTCTCACCAATTTACAGCAGCCCTTACATAAACCTATTGCCCTACCATGGTGTAAATTTAACAGTTATTGTTTAGCTGTGTTCGGAAAATATGGTCTCTTCAATATCAAACTGCTCCAGAGACAATTCAATCTACTTGAAGCTTGAATTACCCAATTAGGAAAAGTCGTTAAATTTCTTTTCACGATAATGCTAAAAAATTTAGCTTGTTTTTGTTGATAATTATCTCCTATTGCTTATTTGCAGTTCCTATTTATTCGTCACGGAATTGATGTAGAGATAATTTATATTTAACTAAAACTTTAATCAATTTCCTAAATAATTTTCAACGCTATTATTATAGAATCCAGCCAAGCAAATACGAAATTAACACCAATATGATATATTTTGAATTGAAATGTTAATTTTGTTTTTGTACTGTCCATTAGAAAATAAAATTATTTATTAAAAAACGTATTTTATTGGTATTTATTGCACTTAGTAACAAAATTAACGAATAAATAATGAATTAAATGGTTTCCACTGTTTAAAAATATTTATTATTTCCTATATTTATATAATAAATAATATTACGTAAATATTAAATATAATAAACGAGTAGGTAGTATCAATGACGCACTTATAAAAGGAAAGAATTAACATTTTGATGAAAAATTATAAGGATGATGTTAGGACGTGTAGCATATTGAATGGAAGGAAATTTAAGTGAAAGTAGAAAGCACACAGGTCGACAAATCAAGTCAAATGAGTTGATTTAGAGCTGGAAGTTAGAAAATGGAGCTCTCACAGAAGCGTGTGAAAAGGTGACAAATGACAGGTGGTTGTCCGAGTTCTGCCTACTTTCTGGGTACAGACGTATTCCATTAACATACCTACATTGAATTGCCAACTTCCTTCCCGGTATTTACTTATCGTTTGGCCTTTGTCCTTCCAGATCCATTAGAGAATTTCCGAATTAAATTTTGACAGGCAATATATTGGCAACGTATGCATAATGGAGTTAGCAATGAACCAAATTATGATAAATTTTAATGAAATGCCAAGGCTTAAATATATTTTATCAATAATGATAGTGATTGGAAGGTAAAATAGTGAAAATACTAATAGGGTAATGAAATTTATTAATTTGAACAGAAATTTCAAATTTGCGACTCTGATATGCAATAAATATTACTGGAAGATAAATATACATGTATCAGTACGTATTTCTAACCGTTATTTTTGTAACAAGCACTACTATTATATAACAATACATAATACTTATTTTATCGACACGAGATATATGATTTATAAATTGAAAATTCTGTCTACATGTTCTACATGAAATACTGGGCTTTCAATAAGTCCAATAGGAGAGTGTGTCTTAATCTTAATAATCATCGTGCTGAATTACAGTAACCGATCATGATTGAAGAAAAACATTGCAAAGAAAATGTTCACGATGTAAAAACTATTTCTTACGTACTGATCTGTGTAGCTACCGTATATTTATGTGTGATGTCGTAGAAGGGCTGACAAATTTTTGCTAAATCCAATTGTTTACTGTTCATTACTGAAATTAGCTAAGCTATTCTCTATGCGTAAGTTCACTAAAAATTCGCTTTTTAAGACTAAAATTGCCTACTCATTTTATGAAAACATTGTAACAATGAATAATAATGTTTACAAAGTCGGATTATTTGAGAGAATTCTAAAACAGCAGATTCCCTTACCATTTGATATCCCGCTAGGACATATTTAATAACAATGTAAGCAATGAAAATAGCACAAATAGAAACCATAATATATATCCGACTGTTCTGTAAGGCTAAATTATTTGTTGTATCAGGGATTGGTAATGGTAGTCAGTCAACTTTCGTTGAAGCACATTGCTGTTTCTTCCATACATGAAAGTGGATGCTATCACAGCGTTGTGCATATATTTGTCCAATTCTGATCTAGAGAGAAAGCAGTAAAAGCTCTGGTTTATGTTTAGACATGAAATCATCTTCATATTCACATTTACGTATTTCGCTTTCCATGGATATATAATGTAATGTCAATGGGTATTACGTTCTCGTTATCTTTCCACATGTTATCTATTATTTATATAACATATATATGGCCAAATACATATTTCTGAATATTAAATATCATCCCTAAATGGAAATTCTAGCCATACGTATGGGAATAGCAACAACAAAACAGGATGCAAGAGTGAATTCAAGAGAAGGGAAACCAGTGGATTTCTATTGAAATACAAATGTACTTTACTTACCTGTAGTAACAAGAATTTTCTTACATCGGTCGCAGTATGTATGTAAATAGGAAATTTACATGGAGAAGATGATTTTCGATTATAATCCCCCTGTGTGCAGGCCTAATATATGCTTGTAAGCATATTTCTGTAAAAGTAACTTGTACTGATACCATCTGCATATGGATACATAAATGCAAATGCAAATAGAGCAAATATACCGACACACGATCATGACATGCTGTGATCCAATTTAAACTCTTCTTTGTTGTTTTGCTTTTAGATTGGATATGGATTCTATTACCATACCATATCTCGTGCTGATATATGTACGACAAGGTACTAGGACAACTTTGAAATATAACGAGAATAACATTACAAAATCGTTGGCTAATGCTCTGTCAGCTTCATAAAATGAATAGTCAAAATTTCTTAGAAACTAAAACCATTTCCACGGTTGCTGTCGCTCAACAATGAAAATCTTTCCGCAGATCATTTACATTTAAGATTTGCTTTTATATGCGTATTGGAACATAATACATAATACACATATGAGTACATTTTATTCCTTATAAGAAAACTTGCATAATGGAGGAACATTTAGTCTAAGACAAAGGCATTAATCATAGTAATATTCCATAAATAACATATTTTCAGAACATGTAGATGTCTCTGCCTCCCTACTATTAATTAAGATAGATTAAATTATTTTGGTTGATTTGGCATCAAAAGACATTGATTAATATCATTGCTAACCTGTTGTATTAAATATTTACATGTTGTGCAGTTGATGGAATACATTTTACATAATGTCGTACATATTATGTGACAAAATAGTAACAAAACCTATAGGTTGTAAATATTGTAATAAATATATACTTAGTTGTGCATTTTATATTATGTTCACGTATCAAGTGTCAAGTTGAGTATGTAAGTTGTTGCTGGCTTACAGTATACTTACTAGTTAAGTAAGTACTAAAATATGAGTTGAATTGAAGTTTTAAAATGGTAAATACATAAGTGGAATGGCTGTCGTGCACTTACCACCAGTTAAGTTTAGTTTACATGGTGTCGTATGCATTCATGTAGTTAGCGTTTTTATTGTAGTAGGTAGCATAGCATATGGTTGAGAATTTATATCGTTTGATACTTTCTCTTTGCTTGGTTGTGTGGCATGTAAGTATTCGTAAGTTGTAGTGTAGTATATATTTTTGTCGTGAATGAATGCAGTGTCGAAGGACAGCAATGGAGTTAGCGAGCAAGGAAACGATCCTCTAGAGTGTGCCTCAATGGACGTTTCCTATTCAACAAGATAGATGAGAAAATACGTCCTCTTTGCAGATTTCATCGCTTTTTTGCATGGAGACATCCTTACTTGCTCATTCTCTACCTTTCACTTTCCTTTCAGCAACTATCCCACTACAGACTCACAGTCACTCTAACTGTACTATGAGGAAAACGGTTATTTCAGTGCGGTGTGCTACAAGGAAAGCAAGAAGCCAAGTGTAAGCAAGGGAAAAAATATTTCCGCAAATCGTTTGAGTTGAGTTGAGAGCGACTTTGGGGAACATCTCTCACTAAACATGAGTCTTTCTGGTGTTGTTAGGTTTTGCGAAGCCATCTCGTCCACTATAATATATAATGCACTATATGTAATATACATTATACCTTTTATACCATATATTCTATAAATAGTTACTCACATAACATATGTTAACTTCCACATAACAGCTTTATACGTATCAAATAGAAATACATGGAGTATGCCGTCTGCAACCCTTTGCGTTAGGTTGAGAGTGACTTGAATCACATCCGATTGAGCCAACATAACAGATATTGCATTTACACTTGGATTTAACACTTACGCCTTCATAACTTATATTCTTACTTACAAACAACCTTGCAATGTTAAAACTTACTCTTTGCACTGTTTACCCATAGAGACATTTACCTACATATTCATTGTACACAGTTAGCAGCAGGGAAATGCATGAATTTCATACAGATTTTAATGTTTCGCCTTATATTTCTCAATATGTACAAATGTTGTGCATATATTTATAAATGCAGGATTTTCTTGTGTCTATGTTTCTAGCTTTGCCTTTAGGGCGACTTTGAATTGTATAATTCCGAGTTGGGTAACATAGGTTTAGTATTAAGTATTAAATACATATATACCTCATACCTCTGTGTGTGTCCGCACCGTCACAACAACGGAGTTTACTGCAAAGATGCATCCCATTAGTTGGCTATAGGCTACTTGTTTTCACTATCAGGTCCGTTTATCTAGCATGGTTGTTGCCTCGCTTTTCTGCTACAATTCTACGTCCGTGTCTGGTGGTGTTCTGTATGTATCTTCCTAATCTTAAGTGTCTGTGTGCGTATACTTAGTTAGTTACGTGTTTATTCGCACACAAGTGAAGTTTATAGAATGGCCCAACTTAAGTAAAACCAAAGCATAAGAGTTCTGTTTTCCAATGTAACCTAACTGCCTGGAACATGTCTTCTCGATTCCCTTAAGATGCATTCAAGCAATAACCAGTATACTAGGCTACGACTACTTATATCTAAGGAATAGCATTTACTATCGCATATCCCGAATAGGAAATCTACTAAAAAGACACATTGACATATTATGGGATTTAAGTTGGAACTTTCCAGCTTTCACTTTGCTACAAAGATATATTATATACGTCCATGCATTTAAGTAGATGCTTACATACAGTAAGATACAAAAATAATCGGTCATTACATATTCACCCTTATATTATTTAATTTTCCTTACACAACAAAATATATTTTTATGTCAAACGCTCACAGATATTCATATTTCACAATGTTTCGTTGTTATTTTTGTTAAACTCCTCAACATTTTCTTTTGGGAATATATAGTAGTTTCATTTGTTGCTAAAGAAATTCATCGCGATGCCCACATGGAAATCCCAAATTGATAATTAATTTATGTAACCACCGCAAGCAAACACAAATTTTAACTGCTTTGTATGTAATATTAACAACATTTACATTGCTGTAAACGTATAGCACTGTCAAGTCAAAGCAAATATTATGGTCAACTAAATATTTGTGAGGATTACTATAGTATGTGAAAGAATAGTACAAGCTATTGCATCCTGCTGAATTACTTTAGTAAAATATGATGTAGAATCATTTCCTTTTAAAAGTTTTTATGAAGTTTGTACATGTTATTTTTAGTTCCATGCGTCTTACTATGTATAAAACACTATCACCCACTTATTTGCTTTCTATTATATGTGTTGTTATTGCCAGTAGGAAAATTTGGCTTCCCATAATTGTTCCTTGACTAGATAACCAATGGTTTCTTGCTATGTTTGTGGTTGCAGTGTGCAAAATATACGTATATTTGTTATTTTTAACCGTCGCTCTTATCGCTGTAGTTGTAGTTGTTCGTAGTAATTGCAAATATTATTACACTACAATAAATTACACATGAGGACATAATAGTATCAGTAACTAACTACATTATTGCGTACAACTTGTATCTTTATTCGCGGTCCGCTGACTATATAAGTATAAATAGCACTGAGTGAGTCTAGTGTAGTTAGATGTAAATAAAACATTCGCATTTACTAAGAGTGTTCGTTCACCGGCCTTTGGTGTGGTTTCCCTATGAACTTCGGTTTAGTAATTGTAGATAGGCTACGCACTCAGAGTGAGCCATAGTAAAAGACCTTACAATCAGGAAAATGTCTTTTAGTCAAGATGAAAGTGCTCTGAAGTGAAAAGGAAAAGACCTACAAAAACCCAGATGATCTACTTATAATAGAGCGAAAAATGAAAGAGCACCATCAGAGTACTTATTTCCCTCTTTCCTTCATAGAAACTAACTTTCTACCATGTTTTTATTACTGAAATGAAGTTCCCTGAAATGGAACTTTGAGCTATCATACTATACGCAAATGGCAATAATAAACGCAATTACAACTACAACCTCCGACGACATTTACATTAAAACCTAGTGCACACGAACTAACTTTAGTCTAGCTAATTATAAACAAGAAAGGAAAATTATCACCTCCATTTTACTGGTAATTACTATGTTACAGGCTACACTCTTCATTTTCCATTAACCATAACATTGCTACCTTTTAAACTTCTTTCAAATTTTATTAGAGATGAAATTTTTGACCTTGAAAACCGAGTGCAAGAATTGTGTATGTATGTATATGAGATAGTCAAATTGGACAAAATTATATTATCTAGGCAATATCAATCAACAATGGGTAAGATGAAACATTTATCTTAGAGGCTTTAATATCTATCTATCTATTTTCCAGATTTAATCATTTGAAAAAGAAAACATACATACATAGGTGATAAAGATATACATTCTGTATATTTAGTGCTAAATATTTACGAATTGTAGCCTAAAATTTATTAGTGCGTGTGGAGAAAGAAGCGCCACTGGGGAAAGTCTGCTTTCACCTCGTCTTTGAATTTTCTTCCCGACTCCTGATCACAATTTGTCTCGACACTGCTTAATTCGCTTCTTTCAATACAGTATTTATGCTATAAGCATTTGAATGATCTGTATAATATTGTCTACCCAGTGTTGATATTAATTTATTTTGTACTCTTACCTATTATACTTATTCCAAGTTTATATAGTAACCAAAATCATTAATTTAAATATAGGCTGAATATTTTTCATCCGTTAAAATATTTAAAAAGCAATATGTATACCTACGTTATCATAGGCCAATTATTTGAAAAGGAGATTTTGAGTGAGTTGATAAAAACCCAACAAAGTAAAATGAACAACATGAGAATAAAAGCTGGTAGATTTTTTTATTGCAGTTTTAGGAGTGTGAGTAAAATGAATAAAAGAAGTAAAATAAATAAAAAATGAGGATGTTGGGAGCCGGATGGAGCACAAATGAGAGAACTAAAGCAAAAACTAGTGCAGCTGAGCTTGATTTGAGTTGAGTAAGTTGAGTGGAGTTGACTGGCTTTCCAATTGCTGGCTTTCCTTTTCTGTCCTATTTATTTCAGTTACATACTTACTTACATTAAAAGAGTTAGACTTACATTAGTGCAAAGTCTGGAGGACGGAAGGGAAGGGCAAGTAATCCCATTTATGCAATGCCAATCTAACTAGGTAAACTAAGGGGAAGAGTCCCGTAATCAAGGCAGTGCTTAGCTTAGTGGAGAGCAAAAGAGACAAATGTACAGATCCTTGATAGAATGAAGAGGAGAGAGCAGAAGGCTGTTCACTTACATGCTCTCACGTACTCTAACCTAACTCCTGCTACTAAATACACGAACGAATGACTACTTCTTATGTCCTAAGATTAGATAACAGTTAGAGTTGTTAGACTATAGAATAGAAACCAACAAACAGAAGCAAAAATATATCTATAACTAATATATGTCGTGTTGTTACTACAAATACATACACAATACACACTACAAGGTAAGTACATACATACTAAACTACTATTGCTAGCATAGGTTGACTTGACTTGACTTTGACTTCACCCGACTCGACTCGCTCTTTTTTATTAAGGAAACTTTGAGCCAACCAAAGGAAAGCAACTAGCAAGTCCCCACTTTGTTTGGTTTAGATAGGAAATGAAAAGGCAAACCAAACAAAACCTTTAGTCAAACGCTACGACACAGAATTTAGGATTTGCTTTACAGATCTTCCTTGTGGTAGCCAGTGTAGCCAAAGTGGTATACAACTTACAGGATATAATTGTATTCCTTATATATATTTATTCACTTGATTAACTAAGCGACATTATTAACTATATAATCTAGGATTTTATATGTCAACTACTGTGACTCTGAGAAAGCACTACTTATGAACAGTTGTGTTTATTGGAATATCTATTGTAATGCTACACATTATTGTATAAACGCAATTGTAGTATATATTTAAAGGGTTTTGTCACTTCTATCATAACTGCTTCTAAACTAGGTAATTTTTTCTCTTTTCTTGCTACCCTGCTACTGATTCACATTAAAATGTTGGACCATTAGTGCAAAAAAGTATTTTGTATACGCATTTTTCATTAATTTTTTCTAAAATACATTTTTAAAGTATTGTGCATAATGTACAATTGTAGTTCTGCTTTCAATGTGCTTCACGATGCAATGCAAATAGTTGTATTCGCATGAAAATGTTTTCATTAGTCACCTTTCCAGAAATTTCTAATACGGACTAATTACTGTAGAAAATAATTTGGTATTAAAAAGCCAGAAATGATCACGTATCAATGAAATAATTGTTTTCAGTGTGCAATAATTGACATTGCTAATTACATTTACATTTAAATTCAACCGTAGTTGTATAATAATTAGGTCGTAATAACTAAATATTGTTCGCAAAAAGAAATATTTTGGAATGCCGCAAATATTATATTATAATGTAAGTATAAGTAGTTTACTCAGCAGGAGATTTCCAAAGAAATTTTCTTTCACAGGAAACCCTGATTTCAGTTGTTTGTTATTTATTACTATGTTTAGTTTGCATAAGTGTACATAAAATAATGTTGGGAAATCATGAGACACTGCCGACTGCACTGCTTGGCAGGGAACAAGAGTAGAAGAGAAGGAAGACAAGAGAATTTGAAGTAACACAAGACAAGTAAATACAAATAGTTGTTTTGCGATAAGATAGTTTACCGTATCAGACTAAGCCAACGCAAAGAAGTGCCTATAGCTATAATTAAGTAAGCATATAACTACTGCACATTAGAACAAGCTTTTATATGAGTCAGCTACAGACTTTAGTGATACTTTATATAAGTATAAGCTCGTCTGTAAAGCCAGGATAAATATAAATATTATTATCATTGTTCTACTGTATATACAATACGGCAAGTAAATAAATTTATGTATATGTATCTGTGTAATGTAGCAGAGAAAGAATATCAGTGCATGTGTTCATAATACATATACATTATCTTATGGGATGGGATAGAGGAAGTGTAGAGGAAGAGAGTCAGTATTACTCTCACAGTGTGTGTTGTGTGTTCTGCATTTATGTGCACTTATAGCTATGAAAAGGGAAGGAGAATGGCGAAAGATCTGAGCACAATCCACGACTAATCTGATTAGCCAGCTGAGGTCTAAATGATGCATCAACCAACAGTACGACGTCTTGACGCCTTTGTCTTTCCCTTTATTCGAGAAAATTAATCGAATTAAATCTCCGTCTTGACGAGTAATAGCTTAGAAATGCTTCATTTGCACATTGGTCTGTCTTTTCACAGCTCTGCCTTTCCACTTGTCGCTTGTATTTGACATGAATAGGCCTTATTTTACTATTCTCTCCTCCTTTCTTCTCCCTACTTTCTCTCACTCTATTCTACTGTGTCTGCCTGCTTGCATCATACAAACATAGAACAGGGAAACTTCCAAAACACCCAGACCGAACCTACCTACTACCTAGGAAACCTAGTACTTATACTTACTTTCCGTTTACCAATTACCAACACAAACGCCTTTCCCTTTAATATGTCTTACTGTCTCTTTTATACGATATTATATAAACAAAACCATGCAAGCAATATATCCAACAATGATTTTCTTCCTTTACCGTTATCATTCATTTTATAACTATTTGCTTTCTATTGGTCGCCGCACATCACATCCTAGAAACGATACTTACTTTATGTACCTATTTATTGTATTTATGCATATTAGTTTTATAGAAATTTTATAGCATTACTGTTTGTGTGACATTAAGAACTTTACTTAATTACGTATACATAGCTATAAAGTACTATTAAAGACTTATGTTACATGATAGTTATGTTATAAAGAAGGATTTTTAGCAAAATCTTTTATACTATTCAAAAATATATATGCAAATTGTAGGTTGTAGTCCCTTTCAAATGCTTGCTATTTTGATTATTATACAGTATTCCCTTTCATTTGAGCCGTAGCCAAACACTGTTAATTTACTTTATGAATGAAAGTAAATATAACTTTCCTCGTGTTCATTCATGATACATATTAGCATGTATATTATTCATTATTATGTATTATGTACATACAGTATAGTAAGAGAACTATATTAGATTCCTGTAGGCGTTGGTACGCTATATATTGTCTACAGATACACTCCCATTATATTTAGAAAGTAGCTACTGGTACAATTATAACTAGCAAGATCGCGCAAGATTGAGTGTCAATAAATAATGTTCGTCATAATAAGCTTAGATAGCATACATTCCATATAACATCAGTGGCGTGAAGAGGAATTTCAATTAGCAGGGTGAGATTTGCAAAAAATTACTAAATTAAGAAAAACAGGTTGACAAGGTATGCTAAATGAAATTGGTTACTGCAAAGTACAATTTTATTTGTAATTCTAAATCTTTGACAGATGTGTACTTAATGGTATCGTAATTTAACAATGAAAGGTTTATTTACAAATTGTTGCTCTATTTTAATTGCACTTGTTAACTTCAGCAGCATACCCAAAAAACAGGCAAATTAGGCAGTGCAAAAACTTAAAATGTTTCTTGTGAAATTGAAAGGCTACCTTGAAAAATATAAATAATAATAAAAAAATAAAAATCTCTGCTAGGTACAGAAATGAGCAGTAAGTAATTTCGATAGCCTATGGACATTTTTTTGGCTTCCAATCCCGAGCTAGTAGGAGGCAATAAATTGGCGGGGCTGAACATCAATTCGCCACTGCTATGTACATGCCAATTTAATAGTGGTTGTGCATATTATGTAGAATGTAGAGCAATAGTAGGTGGTCTTGTTTTTGTGCTTTGTACGGAGTGGAACTGAAATGCACGATATTTTACTTTGATGTAAAGCAGAAGAGTACAGACAAAGTCATTCGTCTAAATCGTCTCATCATATTTCTTCTCATCATCTCTGTGTTTCTCTGAAAATGTCTCAAGAGTATACTTCATATAGCCAAGTATTGTTAAAAGGATATTTATTCCAAAGATAACAAGAGAAATGAGATATACTTAGCTACTTATAGTTCCTTTATGCTTTGCATTCCATTTCCTTTTGTGTTCGTAGGTTTTCTAAAATGAGTGAAATTCGTTGAAGTATTCCTTTGCAAAGCCAATTATGGCCAGGTAAAGGTAAAAATCGTTTGTGTTGTTACACATTTCTCTAATTTACCTTGTCCAATTTAACGAAAATAATTCCCTATACAGTTGCAGCGAATAAAACCTAGATATATATCTTCAAGTCATAATATTAATGTAATTACTGTTAAGTATCTTCTCATACTTCTGTAATTTCAATGGGCTGAAGTAAGGCAATTGGTATCCTTTCAGTCTCCCAAGAAATATTAACAAAAGACTACTGCTATAAGATTTATTAAAGTAGCTACTGAAAGAAAATATTTTTAATTTTGTGATGACATTTTTCTATTGGCTCCGCAATTTAAACAATAAAACTAAGTATTCCATAATGTAGGAATCTGTATTCTGTATTAGGGCTTTTTCCTGCTCACAAGTAATTATTTTTCATTAGGTTAGCAAGTACTCTTTACAACATTTAAAAGCACATTCAAATTACCACAATTAGTACAAGGTGATACAACAAGTCTGTGTCTCGAACCCTTGGCCGTCTTTACCCCTTGGGTCTTAACCCCTTAAGTCTTCACCCCTGAGTCTTTACCATTTGGTTTAAGGGTGTGACAACAAACGGCCACTTTTGGCCTTTTTGCCTAATAATAACCTAATATAATTAGAACGTTAGGCAGTAGGAAAAAGTTGGGAAAAGACGCAAGGAGTAAAGATTCAAGGGGTAAAGACACAATGGGTAAAGACGCAACATAATCTATAATATCCTATAGTTACTTGGATTATTTTGAAAACAATTTAAGGATCTCTTATTTATTTAGTTGATAAATCCTTTAGAGATTTTGAAATGATTTGCTACAATTTACTAAAAATTATCATATTTCTACAGAGAAATTTCTTTTTGGATCTTGCTATTTCTATCGAAGTAATAAAATATTAGTACAGGTAGATTAAAATCCGAAGTTAAAGTTTATCAAAGATATAACAATACGTAGCTGAACGTGTGTAACTTCCATATTTACTTGCTGTAAACAGCATTGCATGAGATTGAGGTCACTACGGGAAAATGTATAGCAATACATACAATGGATGGGAAAAGTGAGACAATTACATGATTCAGCAGACTAGACGATGAGATTTTGCAAAGGACATGGAAAGAATGTCAAATGAATTTGTGAGGTGAGTGCATCCACTCGATTGTTTCACTTGAGTCAGTCGATAAAAAAGAGACCAAGCAAATTAAATTTATTCTCATTAGAGAGAAAAGTTTTCCTGCTAAGGATTGTGTGAAGGAAGTGAGAGAAATAGAGGGAAGAAGACTCGAGAACGGATCGTGATCAGTTCAGCTCAGTTCAAGAGCCATGCAGTGAGTTGATGAATGAAGGGAAAAGAAAAGAAAATGAAGAAGCCAAGCTAATGCCAAAGCCAAAACAAGGATAGTGAGACATAGAAGGGAGAAAAGAGACTTCCAGGTATGTAGACTCAGGACGAAACTCAGGCGAGAGTAATGGTCGTACAAAGTGAGTCCATTTCAAATGTACCCTATCAAAGTTAGCTTTAGTTGCCAGTCAATAGAATTATCCAAGTGTGGTTCTATTCGACTCTTTTCTCTTTTATTCCATCTCTCACTCACTCACTCACTTCATACACTACTACATCTCTTTTCTATTGAAACCGGCGTCAAAAGAAAAACATCATTTCAATGAGAGAAACGGATAAAGTGCCCATTCCTTCTCCTTTCCTATTACATTCTAAGTACTTACATCACTGAATCCTTAACAGTAGTAAATTGATCTGCACAAACAGAAACACATAATTCTATACAAAATATTTCAAGAATTACTTAAGGAATTCAAGATTAGAATAAAAATTATTATACTTAGAAACTTTTTTTGTAAATAGCAAATCATTTAGACACACTTTCAATATGACTTCACTGGAATCTAAGAGAGAGATATATAATTCTGGTACGCTAAGGTTTAATAAATAATTCTATAATACGTTAATTATTAAAGATCATTTTTACTTCTCATGAAATTGAAAATATCTACAGAACTAATGATATTGGACAAATGAGCAGAAAAATATTTTCAATGTAATTGTAGGACTGGTTTGTATATTACATCTTTAAACATAAAACTGGAAGTAATGGTTTTTAAATTACATATATTACTTCATTTAAAGTGTAAATGAAGACGAACAATTGCGGTTATTAAGTTGATAAATAGTATCTATAGATACGAGTGCAAGTACCCTGTAGTATATATTATTATGTAAGAAAAATAATGTTGTTCGTATTCTGACTTCTCTTTCCCCCTCTGGATGAGGAACTTCATCTTCATCATGTTATTAAAAGTACAGATATTTACTACACCACAATGAATTCCTTAATCAAGTTGTTGAGGTAGGTGACAGGTAAGGTAGCACAATTACGATTCACTATTATTTGGCTCAAGACAGCTAGGAATTCCATGTCTACACACAATATGATGTCATAAAATACTTTATAAGCATAATCTACATATTAAGCTAGTAGAATATGTATTGTAAAGTTGTTCAGGTTATAAATGGTGTCAGGAAAATAAGTAGTGATGCTCACAGCTAGAGAATAGGAGAGTTTGCCACAATAGTTATACATTTGAGTATAAGTAGGTAGCTGCATAATGAAAGAGTCGTAACAGTCTAGTAAACGAGGGTAAGGAGCAAGGATACCACTATACCATAATCCTACAGTTGTAGTTGGCGACCTGAATGGGTCGTTACTACAACCTTTTCAATTGTATTACAATGTAGTTTAGTGACGATGATGATTCGACGGTACGTTCTTTCCCGATCCTCTTCCCTGCCTTGCCTTGCATGCAACTGCCTTCCCTAGATTGGATTTCCTTTCGTTTTCCATTCCTTCCCTAGTAACAATGAATAAGTACCATTCTCAAGTCCTTGTCCAGTCATTTCACTTCACATGAGTTCACTGAGCAGCAAAGCAAAGCAAAGGCAATGTAACCATCCTTACCCTCCCCACCACTTACTGATACTTAGGAGAGCATTAGCAAAGTTAATACTTACAAACTCCTACCTAGTTCGAATGAGATATGAATATCTACCTAAGTTTACTAAGACTTATATTTAAATGATCATCAAAACAAAGGAATTGTATCATTAAAACAAAGTGAAAATCATTATTTATTTGCGTCATTAAAACAAAGAAAATTGGCTTTCAAAGTGAATATTAGAACAACATGAATTATCAGTAGTAAGGAGGTAATAAGCAGTCAAACCTAAACCATTTATAAATCATAAATAGTGTGTGGTTTAGTCCAAATTCAATGCTTTAGTGGCTCAACTGGGCCAACCGCTTCATCTAATGGAATATTTTTTGGCTGAATAAGTATGCAATGATAAGCTTGCACATATTGTTCTTGCAAAAGTAAGGCAGGTACACTCAGATGTGATCCAGTCTTATTTACTCTATCCCTATATCTACCCCTTCTTTAAGCGATCTGAATCCAAACTTAAAGTATCTCCAGTACATAGAAATTAGACAACCAACCAATGCACACTTTCAAAGATAATTGTCTTTATTTTAATGACGCAAATCAATAATGATTTTTACTTAGTTTAAATGATACTATTCCTTTGTTTTGATGATTTTTGGGCTAATGATAATGTACCTTTTTCTAATGGCCGGAAAAAATGAACTGCTAGATTACTTTGTTTTACTCATGGATTAAATGGTAGCCGTTTACTAAGGACCTACATTTGACATTATACAGGGACACAATACAATGTAACAACATACATGCATACTTTCACCCAATGCAGGACAAGTAATTTATGTTTGGTGTAACATCAAAAAATTCTGAATAAAAGTTGCTCATTTCCGATTCATTTAGCTTTTTCTAGTGCACATAATATATCTTTAATTATTGTTTGCTTTTGTTAAAAATTTATTCAGAATTCCTTAAACTGTTATAACTTAAATTGCCCAGGTAGCTTACTTTAAAGATATGATATATCTCGCAGATATGTTTTAAGCATACCTTGCAAAAATATTAAGAAACTGTCCAAAACTGTGCTAATAACTATTTGAAAACAAGTATACAAAAAGTTGTGTACCTACGTAAATTACTAACCCGTACAGTAGTATCACTAAATAAACGTTGTTGTACAAAATATTACAATGCCACAATTTTGCAATAGTATCTACTATATATTACAGAAGACTTATAGTAAGGGTCCAAGTTTATCCTACTTATTTTGAACAGAATAGATATTGTCAACTATTCTGTTCGCATTTGCTTTAAGTCTCAACTAAGTGAAATGAAGTCTTCAAGTGCAAGTCCCGAACCGACCCTAGCCAACCATCCAAGCAATCTCATCCAGGGTTGACGCTGGAATCCCACTCAACTCATTGGACAACGGACGGACAACTTAGCTCTTATTCAAAATCAGCCATCCGTCCAACCATGCGAATGCATAGGACTTCGGTTAGGGCCATCGAATTAAGTAAGCACTTTGCACAGGAATAAAGCCCAAGAAATCTATAGTAACAGTTAGGTTAGGTAATAATAGAGAGAGAAGACATAACAACACAGTTGAATTACATTACAACGAGTTAATCGCACGCAATTCAAAATGATTTGACTGAATTTACCAGCCAGCGTATAATACTACAAAATAGAGGTATCTTACCTACTACTAGTACTTAAGTACCTACGACTATCTGTATAATGTATATGCAGTTTTAGTGTATATATCATACGCTAAGGCTTTGGAAACATTATTAACACAATAGTTCAACAATGGAACTGCTGTGACCATTATTGACTAGTGTTACGAAAGTTGAGTTGAGATCCTATTCAGAATCAATGAAGTGTTCTCTGTTTGTTGTGGCTAGAAGGTTCGAAGAAATACGATTACAATGGCTCGATGATTCGCATTTTACTGTCTATGGCTAATGATAACTACACATAGCTTCAAGATGTTTCCAATTTTCAAAATATCTACTATTACATTTTAATAATATAAATGGTTGTTACTTAAATTAACGGTGCCGTGTCAGTGTGAATGCAGTAAGTAAATATTTAGCAGAAGAAATATTTAATAGATATAAAATATGTGGCATTTTAAGACAACTTTTAAAATCAAGAGTCCCATGTAAAAGACGTAATGTAAGATCATATTATAAACCTTCAGCACAATAAATAATGATACAGTACAATGTATTGCACCTCTTCTGTAACCAATGCAATCTAATACATAAAAATTCATAAATATAATTCATAAATATAGTTTAGTGTAGCTGTATCACTTTTTCAAGAGGTTTACATTTGGTTCAAATAATGTGCTGTGAATTGGTTTTAGAAATATTTAGTTCTAGTCGTACTGGGCTAATGAACCCTACCCGTTTTCTGCTCTAATATATAGTATACATGATTGAAGTACTTTTGTACTCTTGCATATCAATTCAATGAAATGAGTAGGTATTGTATCGTGGGATTAACTTAAGTACCCATAACGTAGGTCTGCAAATAATACTAACAAGTAGGTACTCCACAGTTGTGCAATCGAACGATCGAATCGAAGTCTCATATAAGTGCTGTCACAATGTTTTTCAGTGAATGCAAGGTCAGAAGTGGGATAGAGATCCAAACATTGAAAGCCAAGACACGGCACGGCTAGGAAAGGAAAATAAAGTAAAGTACCTCATAGTCTAACCTCTTCATTCAATTTGGTTGGTGATCATTCTCAATATGATTCTTTGTGGTGACAACTAAAATCGGCGATTGTCAAACTGCATGGAAAGCAAAAGGTCCTTTCATTGATTGATAAGAGCAATTGAGTAAAGAAAACAGGGAGTTGGTGCATGGATTGTGTGTGTGGTTGGTTAATATAGAATGTTCCCAGTTGACAAGCACACTAACTTACTAGAAGAAAATAAAATTCTCTGTGCCTATGTAGGTACATTTTCCTATCAAACTGTCGTTAGGAATTGTATATTACATAATGAGTAGAGGGTCTTGGCCAGCGAAGAATTAATGGAGTCCATAATATAATATCAGTAGAGTACATAGTTTAGTAGAGTCCTTTTTCTTTCTGATAAACGGCATCAGTACTTTTTATTGTAATGATAGTGCTTTGTCGGAATTGATGTTGTTGTTACAGGACTCTTATCTCAATACCCAAATGCTTATGTAGAAATAATGTGTATGTATATACATATACATAGTACTTACATAAATCGAAGATTAAAAACCGTATAAGTTGTCTACTTGGGATTGTAATATAATATGCATTAAATAAGACGCAGTCTAATGTTATATAACATCCTTTACATTATAGTGGATGAAGTAGAAAATATTATATGGAAGTATAAACTACAGATACAAAGCAGTTTGTATAGGAATGTGTTGTGCTTACCATTACATACTTATACATACTTATACAAAATGCATAAAATAGTCTAATATATTTAGGAATAGGGAAGTCAAAGGGTAATGGGACGGAACATCCCGCGGGACAGAAAAGCTCGTCGACAGAGGAGACCGGAGGACGGAAAGACCCGTATTACAACGCTATTTGCATGTCAGAGAATATGCTGTCCACATAGACAAGATATTAATTTTTAATGTAATATTTCTGTAATCACCATGTTCGAAAAAACCTTTTTTTCATTTTTATTCAATAATAAGAATACTTTTAGATATAGTACATGTGTATATTGGCAAGGATAAAATTCAGTATGCGTACTATACGGCAGACGCGGCTCGTTCTGTCCTCCGGTCTCTACGGTCAGCGGTCTTTACCATGACAAGGGATGTTCCGTCCTAGAATCAGTCAAAGCAATGTTATAGGATAAATTCTTCTGATGTGGGAAGAAAAAGAATGGATATTAGAATGGAAAAGTCTGGAAGGCTAGTCCTGGTGCGGCGAACGAACGGATAAAGTAAAGGAAGTCTGTTGCTCAGCTCTTTGCTGTGGCCAAAGTATTTATACTGGATTTTCTGCACACTTGAGTGATTATGAATCTCTTATCTGTCCAATTTCTAGTGGGAAGTGTCTCCGAAGAAAGGATAAGGATTGATTAAGTGCAGGAGAATAGGGAGCGAATGACCGCAAGGGTAACCGCTGTCGGATTCCTTCTCTAGAAATGCTCCATTAATCCCATATGGACTCACATCGGTTAAACTCTATATTTTACATTGTAGATCTCAGTCTATATTATATAATGTAATTGAATATGTGAAAAGGGCAAAGAGATTCCTTACTTTTTAACCATGGAAATTATATATTATTCTTATTTTTATTATACATAATATGTAAGTATGTATTGATCCAGCAGCACATAGATCTTTAGGCTACAAGCAAGGTACACATTATTATTATACTCTAACAATTTATTTCAATTACTATAATAATGCAATATTTATAATAACTGCATTAGCATTAACTTACTCAAGAAAATAATTAAATAGCAAACAATCATAAAAAGTAATATCATCATTTACGTGCGTGTACACATTGGTGCATTAATATTCAATGCCTCACTGCCACAATAGAAAAAAGCTGCCTCTTGCCAAATCAGTTACGTTGTCCGGAGAGAACTCAATGTAGAAATAGAAAGGCGGCCCTTAAGTAAACATTGCATTGCAGAATACGATAGCGAGATGAGCGAAAGAACTGTGGAAATTGAATGGAAACAAGAGTCGTGTGTACGATACATCAACGACAAGAAAACGAATCGAAAACTACATGTTTCCCTAATAAAGGGTAAATAAGACAGAGAAATGGGATAGTGAATAGGAATTTCTCCTTGTTTAGAGAGGGAACACAATTTACTACGAGAAAATAGTCTAGAATTTTGTGTAGGTATCTCCTATGTACATATCTACTATTAATGCACTATATATTCTGTAGAGTAGATAATATCTTGCTTTTCGTATAAAAATATCTCGGTAAATGGATATAAGTAGTTGACGACACGGAAATCGTATTACTAAATATGTATTGCCAATATATACGACACGAGGATCTGTGTTTTATGGCTTGATGTACTGAGTAGTATGTATAGGTAGTACATTTGGGGTACCTATAGTAGATGTACTGTAGGTGTGTGTCTCTTCTCTTGCATTTTACTTATTTTGCAGACAGGGAAACGAGAAGACTTTCGTTTCATCTCTCTGGTCACATAATTAAGTTTGCGTCAAGACAAGGGGAACAGATTCAGGCAACTGCTTCGCCTAAAAATCCTCGATTTCCGGCCCACCGACTTCTGTGGTCTACTGAATGTCAATAAATGGAAAAATGTCTCCAGACCTTACTCATCTCAGTTTGTGTACAGAAATTATTTCCCCAATTCGGATCAGAAAAAACCAGTTCGAGTAGATCTATTTATATAGCAAAGATCAGATATAACATCACTCTCCTCGGCTTCATCTCGTCTCACTCTAGCAAGCCAAAGCACTATCCCACTCACCCATTGAATCTCTACTATACTGTATACATACTAAACAGCTACCGTAAATTTTACTCAACTTTATGGGAACATATCTATAAAGTATGTATACCTAGATAGGTATTGGTACATACATATAAATATATTGAAATTATAGGAAAAGCTACAAATTATTCTTCATATACTAATACAAATATTTAATAACATTTGTTGCAACTTACTGACAAAGTTTTGATCTCATCCTCAATATTACAGTATCATAGTATAAGGATTTAAAGATACTATATATAGTACACTCGAAGTTGTACCTGAGTGATAATGCTCTATGAAATAGGAACCAATTCCAATATTTTTACAACTAGACATCTTAAATCCACAAGTACTTACATTGTATTAATATATTATAGCATTGGTAGGTTTCATATACTCAAAATACCCTGTAATAATGTTATTTATCTTCTCTCCCTGGCAAATGTATTATGCTAATTACAAACTTGAACAGTATTGTAAATTGCATTATAAATATATTTAACATAAAAATATTCTTTAGCGTTGTTCTTTATTTACTTTTACACTCTACAAAGGTGAACACATACACGGGCATGCTCATTTTTGGAATCTTTATTACTGTATTGAACTTCTTTTTTGCATTTAAGTAGAATTGTATGATTGAAACTTTGAATAGTCTTTCTCAACTCTCTGCTATGCATAGCTATGGTACTGGTAAATATATTTGTTGGGGCTGATTGTATATTAGATACTCGAGGTTGCAATTTTCATGTAAGAAGGGCAGACGCGCAATTCATTCAATCTTCCCGTTGAATGGAAAGAGTTTTAAAGAAGGACTTGAGTTTATAAGTTCAGCTTTATATAGATATATATAGAACTAGTTGGATCGGAATCTAAATTCAAGCAAAGCAAACCACTTTAAGAGCTGAGCCGATAGTGACGTGAAATGAACTGAACTGAACTGACAAAGACTTGATTTGGTCCCCTCGAGTCTAGAAGTAAGCTTCCCTTATGCCTTGGATTCATCTTGTCGTCTTGTGATGCTCTTAAGCCAACTCACTCACAATCAGTCGAATGCTATAGTCACAACAGAACAGAATCTGTCCTTTTCATCTAGTGCATTTTCCACTTAAGTGTACAGAGAGAGGCATTCAGCAGATAGAAAGAGAGATAGGCATTAACCAACCCAGACCAGACCAGGCCAGAGCACTACAAGTACAACTACGTTGTGTTGTGTGTGCATCTTTTGTCTCTTTCTGTCGTGTCGTTGGTCACGACCTGAGTTCTGACACAGTCACCATGCCACACCAAACCAGACCATAGCAGACGTTGACTAAATAGGCACCTCTTCAGCTTTTAGCTTTTTTAGCGTCAATTAAATGGCAAGGAAGCCTGAAGAGTGAAGGAGAGACGACGTAAGAGTAAAAGAACCTTCCCTTCTACTTTTAACCAGCGGTTCTCAAATTTTGGAATCCTATTTTTTCACCTTACAAATTACTATTCTTTTCTAAAAGTAAATAACATGACGTTTGTGTCTTGGGCGTAAATATATGCTTCCACAACTTGAGAACGGCTGCTTTAAACATTGATTCGCTTCACTTCCTTGTCGTCTTAATGATCTCGCCAGGAAGCAAGAGAACAACGTAATACAATAAGTAGGAGCAGAGTTTTATTTCATTAAGGCCCTTCCCCCCACGACGACTCAATAATACTAAACACCTTTTATCTACAACGGTCCTAATGCTAAAAACTATTTGCGGTCGTAGGATTAATTTTACCTATAAACAAATAAGCACAGATGCCATTATGGTACCAGCTAAATATACACGTGGGTATAATAGGTATCAGTGTAACATTATGGCGAAACGAAATATAAAAATTTACTCCTACTCTTAATACCATTCAATGTAAACAGAATATCTTAGCTGACAGAGAGGAATGCCTCACACTTCGTTACTATGTGTATACAAATCCGAAAAGATATGAATAGAAGTGAAAATTTTCAGGATAATTTTCTTGTACTAGATCCATGTAGATACGCAAATGTAAATTTTTCATTGGAGCAAAAATTTTAACTCGGAAAGACACATTTGTGAGGCTACCTACTTTATTTTAACAAAAAATGCAACGATTACCAGTGGGGGAGCTACAGAAATAATTCACGATCAACACAGTTCTATAATATTAAATAAAAGTATGTGACTCGTATAAATTATTCTCTTCTACAAATTCTCGGCGCAGAGACAATGTACATAATATACAAGTATATTATGACAGTTAGCCAAACTAAAAACAGCAGTAACAAATATTGTAGTATGCTCCGTAGCGTATATTGGAATTGACATATCGGTTATCGGTGAGTTAGTCCTTTAAGAATTTTAAAGTCTAGAAAATGTTAATTTTTCAAAAAGATTACTATATCTTGTAAGTTCATTTTATCAATGAATTTGGAACGGTATAAATGTAATTCATGGGCATTTGAAATCCTTTATTTGAATAAGTTTTTTACTTAAAATTTTTACTAATGTATACACAGTACATGTAGTAATTGCTATTATCCAGTAGTATAGTGGTAGTACCACTATATCGTAGTAATAAGAAGTGTTCTCAAAAGCAACATGCCTTTATCTTACAGTTTTTTTTCATTTTGCAGTCAACTAATATCTACAACATCAATTACTTTCTCTATTAATCTAATCCATGTGCCTTGATGCGGTGTGTACGTAGCTACTTTAATTTTGTTCTTTGTTAAAGTTAAAATTAAGTGATTGGGGTTTGATAATTTAGAAGGAAGACCGGAACGTGTGACGTGTATGCACACAGATGCATTTATGTATGTAGTAAGTACATTCCTAAATAGTATATATTAAATATAGCCCTCCACGTGCAGAAATGTGTCTTTATGCTTGTTTATGCATCTTTTACATTATTATATTGGCGTTTCAATGTATTGCATTAGCAAGAGACTGTAATGTGCACGAACACGAATCAAATTGACTAACTGCCGTTCTACCTACCACCTTTCATTACCCTCTCCGTTATTCTAATTTTTCACGGAACATTGTCGCTTGGATTTTGCTGTCGCCTCACTAGTCGTATTCGTATCTCCGTTCCGAATCGTTAACTACTGCCCTGTCAGCCAATCTCTCCTCGTGCGTAGCAGCATCCAGCAGTTACTATTCTACTGCCTAGATGATGATTCCTTTTTTAAACTTGAATCTCAAATGGCACAAGAAGATATCACTCTCCTCCAAAGGATCTTTAACGCAAAATCCCATTGATGCTCGTAAGGACAAATATATAGGTACGGAATGAGTTAAATGTACTACATAGCATATTACTATACTACCTACATATAATGTAAGGATAATAATTTGTGAACACTAACCTGTGTATATGTAGTGGGCTCACTGTACACTCGGGCACTTGAACCGTTCTATTTATGTTACAGTTATAAGCATAAGTTTGAATGTTTGCCACTTTTCCCTTCAACAATTATTGAAAAGCTGCGAAAATGATTTTCGTGTACTATAAGCAAAATGTATACTCAAAAACCTTCGTGAAACTGCCAAATGCAGAAAACTATAAACTAAATATGTTACATATATTTTAAGTGTTATACCATGATAACCAGCACTAAAACGCTTATTAATATTATATGATAATTTGCTTTCCTTAAAAGCAAAGAGTGACACATGATGTACTGCAAGTCTAAACACTACGGATCCTTATGTAGGAAAGTACTTTTTTCCTATTACATGTAGTGTGTACTAAAACATTTTCCATTTACAAACGTAAAAAGTTACATACTTTTTATACCCTATGAAGTCAATTCACTGTAGAATGTTATGTAGCAGAAAAAACGCATAACAAATACATTTATGTGTAGGCATCTTATTGTATTTGTGTATAGGTACTAGGTACCTACCTACATAGCTTTAACTTCAATGTATTTATAGAGATTCTTTCGCTTTCCCTTTAAAGCCGAAATATAAACTCAAGCAAACTACAAGTGAGTAAAGCGGCTATTATCATTTCCCCTTCCATATGCGCCAATACGCTATTACAATTTAAGCATGTACGTATGTTGTTTGTATTCTCTTTGTAGTTCTAATCTTAATTAGGCTGAGCTAAAGTAAGATTGAGAGTGAATGAACCGAGAGTTGATATGAATGACTAGCGTCTCACTTAATAAAAATAACTTAGGTAGCTACTTAGGTATACATTAGCAACGTATGCTATCAAAACAGTAAAAGCTGTTGAAAAAGTGTTAGAGAGGAATGTGGCGAATTCACTAGAATACTTTGACTTTAGAATTGGCAATATTAAATAGCTACCATGCAGAGCACGACATAAGTGCATACGCGTACATCTAGTCAATTTTAATGGATTTCTCTTTTGTAATATTAACGAAGTTGGGTTAGTATGTCCAGGCAATAAGATTTTCTTGATATTTTGTTGATATAGTAATATCCTTACTGTTTTTTAATATTTTCAGGAAGGTAATATATTGTATTTATTATAGTAGCCACAAATAAACAACCCCTTATCGGCTGCTATAACTTGAACCATTTATGTTTCCTAATATTACGTCACTCTCAAAAAAGGAAAACTTCAGAGCACCGCTTATTGCTGTTATACAATTTGGGTTATGAGTTTTTGTATGACATTTAGGGTTCTGTCACTTTTCTATAATATATACCCTAAAGTCAAATTATAAACCGTTCTAGTACATACATACGTAACGTCCTATTTTTAAAGAGAAACACAAAACTTCAGGAAAACAGACTTGAGTTATAATTTTAATCTACATATGAATAAACGTAAATATTTTTCTTACTTAAGTTATTTAAGTTCCCTAATTTTTTGTAAGAGAAGCGCATTTTTATCCGTTATCCAGATACAGATACAATATTTGCCAAAAGGCAGTGGCTCCCTTAGGACTGACGAGGCCCCAGGCAAACATTTGAAATGCAATATTATTTAATTCACTGAATATGGTCTTATGCTTATTGCATCATTTGGCAATTGAATTACATTTTCATAGGTAGGAAGCAAGGCCGGACGCAGGA